>PVJS01001206.1:0-53206 GCA_004027185.1 Glis glis | reverse complement strand
GCAGTGTATTAGAATTCCTACTTCTCCACATCCTCGCCAGCATTTGTTGCTGTTTCTGTTTTTAATGATTGCCATTCTAATTGGTTACCCATATTTTGTAAGCCTTATATGTCTCATATTTAAAAGGGGTTTTTAAATATTTGCTAATTATCTTACTACAAATGATAATAAAATGTCCATTACCCCAAAGCTAGATTTTCAAGATGTATATCTTAAATATTTGGGTCCTTATACATGCATACTAAAGTAACCTAAAATCCCCTTTAATTACTAATTCATTTTTTATTTACCTAAAATATCTACTTAATAGAAAGGACTACTAATAATTATATTTCTGTCATATACATGTTTTCCCTAAAATTGTATTAACTTATTCTATTTGGAATGCAATTTTTCTTGCCTACCTATAAGTGACTTTAAAATTAAAGAGTACATAACTACTACATATTTTATAATGTAAAAATAAAAGTGCCTAGCATTTCTTTAATATGTACCACATGCTGAAAGCTCTATGTGTATGATCTCAAGACCCCACAACAATACTGCACAGTGGATTTTAGTATTCCCATCTTACAGATGAGGACAGTGAATCACTAATAGCCAAACTAAGGATTAAAGCCTAAGGTTCCAGTTCCAAAGCCCATATTCTCTCCAGTATACTTAACTGGCTTTCCAACTCAGCTAATCAGTTTTATTGAACTCCTTTTATATGTAAGATGCTAATCATCTTGTTGGGAAGACAAGGTGATACATATTCCCAGAATACCTAAGAATATTAAGGGGAGCAATGCAGTGGTACAGAAAAAAATAATTATTAAGAAAGTGGAGATTACTTTCTGCATGGATGTTAGTTTCAAACAGTCCATCAAGTAGGGCAGAGTTTGGATGGGAAGAGAGACTGGAACATCTTTCAACAAAGGCAAGTAGGGATTTGGGCCTTTTAATTGTGCATAGCAAACGAGGCATTTTGTAGAGGGACGATGATATGAATGCAGAGTTTCACAAAGCAAAACTGGTAAAAGAGGACAAAGAGAACCTGGAGAAAGATACCGATTTGGAAGGTCAGTCAATCACAAACATACTTGTCAGGAAGAGCTGGGACATCCCCTTTAGACATGTGTATTGCTGTGGGACCCTTCTTTCCTCTGTGCATTTCCTCTGGCTCCTTTTCCCCAAGTGAGACAGCATCCTTAACACTTGTTTGTTTAGATGATTTCTGGTCCTCTGTCTCCTCTGGTATCCAGCTTTGTATCCTCAGTGCTGCCCACCGTTGACCTTTTTCCCTCAGCTATGGTTCTACACATGCTCATGTTTTATTAAGTCTCAAGTTGCTTTCCTAATTCCAGCTAGCTTTTATCTCACCCCATACCTACTCTCTGACTATTCAGCCTGGTTATTCCTTATGCATTTGTCATCTATAGTTTAGACATGTGATTTCTGCTAAGCATTTACAGAAAGCTGAAATGGACTTTTAAGTATTTCCCAAGTACTTAAAGATTTTTACATCTATTTTGCTGATCCTAGATATGAATCAGCAGAAATATCGTAAAATTGCCTTTAAACATTTTTTTGGTAATAATCCTGGTCTTAAGTAATTTTCCAGATAACAGAAAATACTTTTAATTTCAAAAGGATAAACAACAATTTAAAAAATCTTCCTTTCCCTCCTGGGTAGGAAGATTCCCCTCCCTCATGACACGATTCTCAATGAGAAACAGTGTCTCACAGCCCACAGTGGATGCTGTAGAAAGCCACGTAATTCTCCCTGCCCCAGGAATATGGCACAGGCGTGACCTCGCTTGAGCAGCTGACTCTCCTATCTAGAACAATCTAGAACACTGAATCTCCAGGAGGCCAGCAGGGTTTAAATCCCATTAGCAATAGTAGTGGCAGGGTGTTGGTAGCGATGGCCATAACATCATCCTTCCCATCTTGTTCCAGCTGCCTGGCTCTGAAGGCCTCTTGGTTCCTGCACATTTTCCCAGGTTCTATGATCCTCTCCTCCCACATCTGTCCAGTAAAAATCTCCCTTTTGCTAAACAGCCATAATGGATTTCTGTGGCTTGTAACCAAGAACCCTGTCTGGCAGGGACTCTCTAGAGCCTTCTTATGTGCTGAACTCGGCAGCTCTGCTCTAGTTTGGGTCTTCAGTGTCCTCCAGAGGCCAGGGTGTTAAAAGTCTTGGTCCTCAGGATGGCACTATTAGGAGGCAGTGGAACCTTTAAGAGGTAGGGCCTAGTGGGAAATCATTAGGTCACTGGGAATGTGCCCTTAAAAGAGATTGTGGGACCCTGGCCCCCTCCTTGCTCTCTTTTGCTTCTTGGATTATGATGTGAATATTTTTACTCCACCACACACTCCCACTATGATGCAGGGCCCCACCACAGCCCCAAAGAAGTGGGGCCAACTGATCATGGACAGGAGCCTCCAAAACTGTGAACCCAAACAAACCTTTTCTCTTTAGAAGTTGATTAGCTCAGATATTCTTCATAGAAATGAAACACTAACACAAGATCCTTCCTCACCTGTCTCTGCCCCTTTCTAGTCTTTACACACTCATTTTCTTTGTACTGAGTCATCTCTTTGGGTGACCATTGCTGTTCTCAGAAAGAGACCCCTTAACAGCTGGGTGTGGTGGTGCACGCTTGTAAACTGAGACTGGAGGATCGCAGGTTCGCAGCCAGCCTCAGCAACTTAGTAAGGCCCTCCACAACTTAGTGAGACCCTGTTTCAAAATAAAAAATAAAATAGGGCTGGGGTGTCGCTCAGAAGTAGAACACCCCTGGGTTCAATCCCCAGTACCACACACACAAAAAAAGAAAAACAATAAAGGAAGGAGGGAGGAGGGAGGGAAGGAGGGAAGGAGGAAGAGCGGGAAGAAGGAAGGAAGGAAGGAAGGAAGGAAGGAAGGAAGGAAGGAAGGAACCCCTTGAGAGCATTTAGGAAGATTTTCTGGATTTCTTGCCAGCTTCCTCATAAGAACACACATCTTTACAGGGATACACCTGGCCATTACATTGATAAACACTTAGGGTGAATTTTCCCCTGGAGGGGAGCTGGCTGGTCCCCAGTGGAGGGCAGAGAGGCAGAATCTCTCAGATGCATCAATCCCTCTTCTCCCCCAATCCAGTTACTCTGATGACAATAGCAAGTGAAGATTCATTTCCAAAGAGTGAAAAGTCCTGTCCTGATGGTTCTGAAATACTTTAACCCAGGAACACTGAAAGAAATTTAGGACTTACTTTAGAGCATTTTCCAAAGAGATCATCCCACTAAATTGAAGCAAAGTAGATAAGAAAAGGCTATGCTGTATGAAGATAATAAAACTGAAAGTGCCATCACTGTTTGGTATAAGTCTATAGTTCAGCTACTCCCAGAGTATTAGATGAAGTTCTGGATACTATACTTTGAATACACACCTATCTCTTTTAGGCGGTCAAAAGCTGGCATTAGGACTATACAATTACTTTGCTTTTAATAATACCATATATATTCCAACAATCATACCATATATATTATACCATTAACACATACAAATAAGTTAATGGTATTTTTAAAATTATATTTTAGATGAAATTGGAGAGTTTATGCTTGAAATAACATCTTGCTCAAATAAGTAACTGATTCAAGTGTGTATGCATGTGTGTGTGCATGTGCGTGTGTGTGTGCGTGTATATGTGCATGCGTGTGCGTGTGTGTTTTGCTGGAGATTGAACCCAGGGCCTCACACATGCTGGGCGAGTGCTCTACCACTGAGCTACATCCCCAGCCCTCTATTTTGTTTTCTGAGCGTTCATATGCTGTGCTTGCTTCCTGGAATCACCCTGCTTGCTTTTCATGAAGCTTTCACACTGACTTCCTTCTATCCGAGCCTCTATCTCCAGTCCCCTAAAGTCTTGATTTCCTTCTAACCTGAGCCAGGTTATTTACTCAAATGTGGTTGTGTGTGAAAGGTAGTGAAAGACTTACATACCATGTAACATCACTACCACCCTCTTGCAATGCCACTACTACCCTGACAACTTTGGTATATATATATATATATATATTCTCTACTGACTGTAGAAACCTCCACTTACAAATCTCCTCCCTGGTAGGTATTTCTGGAATATATTCCCTTCCAAATGGCCCTGTTGGGTCTCTTGATTGATGGATTTGACAAAGCATTAATAAGGCAGTCCCATAATTCATTGTTAGTCCAGAGTCCAAGTCAAGATAAACCAAAAAAAGCTGTGGCTATTGTCCTAGTTCTGTGATGACCCATTAATTAATGCTATGTCTGCCTACTGTGCACCTTAGCCCTATGCTAAGTGCAGGAAGAGCAAGAAGACACAGTGCTTGCCCCTGTTTTCTTGTGGTCGAGGGGTGGAAAGCCAATTACACAAGCAATTTCTGTAACAAGTGCTAAATGCTAAGTGGGTGGACAACCCAGGCTCTGGGAGCCGATTCCCTGCACAATCTCTTGCCAGTGCTAATGGTCCACAAATATCTTCTCCTTTGGGAACTGGGCTTTTAAACCATAAGTCTATGGATCAGTTCACAAAATATTTATGCCTTGTTCATGAGTAGAAAAAAACAAATGGGCAGACGGACCTGCCAGGGTACAGCTAATGCTTTTAGAATATACATTTATCACTCAGGGGAAGAGTGCAAGCCAGGAACTGGCAGAGACAGCTGCTTAGGCAGCTCTTCGTGATTTAAGCCACAGTCTAAATAAAACTATTTGCAAGTTTCTGTCTCTGGGGATCATGGAGAAAGCTAAAACAACCAGCATTGGATCATTTTCACAATCATTCTGGGTATTTACACCTACCAGGTGGGTGGGCAGAAACAGTCTTTGAGCCTAAAACCACAAGTCCCAGATCTACACTCAGAAAAACTTTTGTCTCACTTACCTAAGTCCCACTCTCCCCTCAGAGTCAGTTCAAGGCCTGACACCAACTATCTGGGCTCAATGTCTACTGCCTGGGTTACTCACTACCATTGGAATGGACTTAAACCAGGAAATGGAATGATCAGATTTGGGGTTTGGGAAGATCTCTCTGCATGTGAAGAACAGAGTGAGAGGGAGTAAAACTGGGGAGATAGAATGGCTTGCTCAGAGACCACTGGGAGAGTCTGAGGGAGAGATTGTTGGTAAGCTTGAAGAAGCAGTAACAGTGAGGCCAAAGAGAGGTAGACCGGAAAGGCATGGCAAAGACAGAATGGATAGTATTCGACAAATGTCTAGATTTGGGCGTAGAAATGAGGATCAAGAAGAAGCCAAGCATAAGTATCCATTTCTGTGGAACTGAATTGGTTTAACACCATTTGCGGAGCTGGGAGGACCTGCTCTGGGGGAGGGGCAATGCATGCAGACTTAAACACTCTGAGCGTAAGTGCATGAAGCTCATCCAAGGGGGAGATGGCCAGTGGACAGCTGGACACACAGAACTAGAGTTCTGGAGACAGATTTGAGAGTCATCAGTAAGTGAAGCCGTGGAAGGGGCTCTGGGTTGAATTGTACCCCCACCAAGTCACAGGTCGAAGTCCTCAGCTCTAGTACCTGAGAATGCGACCTTATTGTAGATAGCACCTTCACAGAGGCAACTGAATTAAAATGAGGCCGTTAGCATGAGCCCCAATCCCATATGATGGGATGTCTTTATAAAAAGGGAAAAACTGGACCCAGACACACAAGCAGGGAGGACAGCATGTGAAGGTAAAGGCAGAAATTGGGTGATGCTTCTACAAGCCAAGGAATGCCAAAGATTGCCCAGAAACCACTAGAAGCTAAGTTAGAGGCACAGAGCGGATTCCCTCTCACAGCCCTCAGATGGCAGTCCTGGTGACACCTCAGTCTCAGACTTCTAGTCTTCAGAACTGTGAGCTGGTAAATTTCTGCTGTCTAAGTCTGTGATGCTCTGCTACGGCCATCCTAGCAAACTAACACAGGAGGAGAGGAGACCACTCCAAGTGAAAATATTAATCGAGAAATGCACATAGCCCATAATTAAAAGGATGCAAACCTATAAAAAAGGCATCCAAAAAGGTGGGGGAGAAAGGCAGCAGATGGTGGGACAATATGGAAGCCAAAGAAAGAGAATGAGAAGGTACTACAGAGTGTGACTTCGGTGACATGATAGTGATTGTTAACTTTGGAAAAAGCACTGTTGTTGGAAAAGGGCAAAAGCTAGCTGGGTATTTATTAAGAAAGGCCCAGGAGACCAGAAAGCGCATGCTGGAAATGTAGACAGCACATATATGCAGAGAGAAAGGAACTACCTTGCCATATAGTAGAAAGATTCTGAAAATACACAAGTTGTGTTAATCTAAATAGACAAACCATCTCAAATCTGTTTTGTGGGAGGCAAGAATGGGCCGGGATGGATGGATGGACAGATGAAAAGATGGCAGAACTGGGTAGTTTTGTTAGAAGGAAGATAATCCTTTCTCCACAGTGCAAAGGATCCATACAAATCAGGCATGGCTTTGTGATTTAATAAGAGAAAATGTGAAGCTTTCTTTGTGCCCCTTGGCATCTTCCTAGCCAGCGTACAGGGGAATTGGTTTGGTCTGTTTATCTCCTCCCCGCTCCCAGAGTTGTCGCCAAGGTTCCATCAAAATCCCCACCACAGGATCATTTCCTGGCCATAGATGAGGGGAAAATGATATTACAGTACTTGTTCTGTTCCTTTGATGAGCAAACGGGAGTAAATTATCTCCTGGGAATGCCACATTCACCCATGCGAAGCAAATTACAGCAGCGCTGCAAGCGTGAGGATGCTCAATGTGCTGTTCCTGATGGCTGATCATAATATATTTAAAGTTTTTCTTATAGCAACAGCCTCTGCAGTTTGTTATGCACGCACTCCTCTCAAAACCTTAAATTTATCTGATGGCATGAAAGATAATTCTTCTGATGTCCGCAATGTCTGGAAGAATACTTGATTCTCCTGCAGAGGCCTTGGAATGAGGTGGAAGGTACTGCTGGTATTATCTCCTAAACACCCGTCAGTCCATCTCCACTTATTCACCTTCTCCCTCTGCTTCCCCACCTCAGGCTCTTATTGCCATTTTCTTAGATAACGGACCACCACAGGCTTCCAGTCCCTGTGATCGCAGAGAGCAGACAATAACCAAGAGAAAATGGGTAAACCCTGCTCCACACACCTACAGCTTAGAGGCCAATTTTCCTTGCCACTGTTTAGTTTTGGTTGCCAACCATTGTTCATAAACATTTACTGAGGAGTCTCCGAGGACCAGGCACTGAACTAGTCTATGTGGTAACAAAGAGGGCAAAACCAAGTTTCAGCCTCAGTTCACAGTATACTGAGGCAAAGATGTTGGAAAATAGGTAAATTATAACCCAATATAGAAAGTCCCAATATAATGAAAAAATTCTGGACTTAGTGGAAATGAAATCTTTAGGACCTTGGGCCTGGGCAGTATAAGAAATTGTAAGACCCCAGAAGTAGGAACAACACTTACAGAGCAGCCAGTTTTTGGGAAATTAGTCAAAACCTGCAGGGAAACCACCCGATGACCGCTTGTGGTCTGTGGCAGCAACTCTGCCATCTGGACTGAACAATAGTGACACCAGCCCATAATGAAGTATAGGTTGGGCTGGAAGACAAATCGTGGGTTTCAGCTTGAAGAACCCCATAACCAGTTCCTTTCCTCAAAGCCCCACCCCACAGCCCCTCCTTTCCTCAAAGCCCCACCTAACCCCTCGGCTCCTCTCAGCTCCATGTTTGCTTTGTTTCAGAAACTTTTTTGTTCTTTTTTAATATATGAACCAAAGCTTGTAGGACTCTCTCCAGCATCAGTGCCCAACACAGGAAACCTGGGGCGGGAGAGCTTTCTGCAGAGAAGTGGATAGTGAGTCTGGTTATGAGCTCACTCAGGCATCCAATAGTTACTGAGTACCTACTACGTGCCAGGTACTGTGATAGGTGCCAAGCAGACCCAGAGTGATAAAATAGACCTGGTCTCAGTCCACATGAAGCTTAGAGTAAGTGAACAAACACAAAAATAGGAATATGGCAAGTATTCATAGTTACCAGTTATGAGATCTGTGGAGAAAGCAAATGGGGGGAGCAAGAGACGACAGCAGAGTAGTGTCTAGTGAGAGAGGGTAATCAAGGGATGTGCCTATGAAGAGAGGAAGGTGAAATGGGACTGTGAGGATGAAGAGGAGGGAGATAGGCAAAAATGGAGGGAAGAGTGATTCAGGAAGTAGGAACAGCATGTGTGAGAACCCCGAGATAGGAAAGAGGTGGACGTGTTATAGGAACTAAATGCACATCAGTGTAGATGGAGTACAGTAGACAAAGCAGAGAAGAGCTTAGGGTTAAAAAAGAGAGAGAAGCCCAGTCTATTTTGAGATGGGACATCTGATATAAATATTTGCTAGGCTGTTGTAGAAACTTGACAAGAGTCTGAGTGAAGAAAACAGGACTGGTTCTACAAAATTGGTCTCAGTAGCATAAAGGAAACAATGGTTCCAGACATGGTGGTGCATGTCTATAATCCCAGTACTTGGGAGGCTGAGGCAGGAGGACCATGGGTTTGAAGCTAGCCTCAGCAACTTAGAGAAGCTCTCGGAAGCTTAGTGAGACCTGTTGCAAAATAATAGTGATGGTGGTGTGGCTCAGAGGTAGAATGAATACCCCTGGATTCAATCCCCAATAACACCCCCCCCCACACACACACACACATGAGAGAGAGAGGGAAAGGGAGAGGAAGAAAGAGAGAGAAAGAGAGAGGGGGGAAGGGAGAGAGGAAGGAGGAGGAGGAGGAGGGAGAGGAGGAGGAGGAGGAGGAAGAGGAGGAGGAGGAAGAAGAGGAGGAGGAGGAGGAGAGAAGAGAAAGAATGGAAAGCAGGGCAAGAAATACGCTATCTAAAGCTGCGAACATAGAACGGACATCCAGGACGGATACCCCAGGGAATGCTATAATCAAGGCTGGGAGAAACTCGGGCCAGCAAACGAAAGAGAAGAGTAGTCAGGGACAGAAGCAGACTCCTCAAGGTGAGAGAATCCAAGAAAGCAGAGTTTCAGCTCATCATTTCAAACTCAGATGCTCCTTGGCTTACGATAAACCCAGTGTAAACTGACAATATCCTGAGTCCACAAAGCATTGAATACACATGATGGGCTGAACATCATAGCCGAGCAACCCAGTGCACTGTCGGGCTCCGGGACTTCCCTTCATGATCCGGGGGCTGACTGGGAGCTGTGGCTCACTGTGCTGTACAGCATCACAAGAGAGCACTGTGCAGCATGTTGCCAGCCAGGGAAAAGATCAAAATTCAAAGTATGGTTTCTACTGAATGCAAATCCTAAAGCTGAAAAACCATAACTTGAACCATCGTATGTTGGGGACTGTTTGTCTGCCAAAAGGTCAAGGGGATTGAAGGTGAAAGCCGTGCCCTTTGGCTATGGCAAGAAGGATGTCACAGGTGACTTATGAAAGTAGTTTCAGGGAAGACGAGATGAAGAGACTGGAAGGAATAGGAGTGGAGGCAGAGGTTTGAGAAATTGGAAGGCAGATAGCACAGAAGTCAAGGTGTATGGGAAAGACCCAGCCATTATGAAGTGACTTATACTACAAACGAAATAAAACAGGTCAAAGCACAGGAGATAACTGTTTCCGGCCATGGTTGGCAGTAGGCACAAGGGTATAATCCCTAGAAGGATCTCACAAGGTCAGCCTACAATCTGCAGCTTCTGCTTGGGATAGTTTCCTCACTGTGGTGTGGAAAGCTGAAGTCCAAGGTACCACCAAGTAGAGGAGGTAGAGATCAAAGTTTGGTGTAGCTGAAGGATCTAGAGTTCATAGAGAAAAGGTAGCTGTGATTTCTGGAGCTATTGTGACCAAATCTCATGCCAGCCTTCTTCTCCAGCCTGGTCAGGGCCCACTTCTCTCAATCTAGCTCCCGATTCCACATTCTGGGATCTCATATTCAAGCTTCATGACTCAGTCCAAGGGTCATTCCTTGACTGTCCCTCAGCCCTCCTCTGTGCACACTGAACTTACCTAATTACACCATGCTAATTATAATTTCTGGTTTCCTTATTTTTCTCCCTGACTTCTTAATAGTCAGGACTTTGTCTTCGCTATTGTAGTATCTCTGGTCTTGGTACTGAGTAGCTTTTCATGAGCATTTGTTGAGTTCCCTGATCCTTGGGGAGAAACTAAGGACAATACCTAACCGTGCTCTACTGTATTCAGCAACTTTCATGCATGTATGTTTTGTCATCTCCAACCACACAGGCTCCAGAAATGTTTGTTAAATAAACAAGATTAGGAATGTCATAATTAAAGACAAGGACCAATTTCCATTTGTTTTGAATTTCTCCTGCCTCCATGAAACGGTGTTGGGCACCCACTATCTTCAGAAAATACTTATGAAACTGGGTGATTGATTCGCAGGAAAGTCAGTGAGCTCCAGATGCAGTCAAGAGCTGTCTCGTAGTTTCCTCTTGGAGATGTGAGTGTGGAAACTGCACTGAAAATTTCTCTTAGATCTGCACGAGCACAACATGCCTTTAACTCTGCAGAGTTATCACATTTAGGATGTGGGCAGCAAGGGCAGGAGTGTTTCTATGCCCCTGCTTCTGTCTCCTGGGGGAGTTGAGAGCAACTACTCACTCTCTTGGGAAGCTCCCCGAGTCTGCCCCTTCTGGATGGAGTCCATTAATAGACATGCTGAGTCGGTCTGATCAGCAGGTGCATGGAATAGATTTAGCTCTCAAGGCTTTCTGGCAAATCTTAATAGCATGATTATATAATTTATTATGTGTCTGGCTCCATCAGGGGTTTAGATGAAAGTGAAATATTTGAGGCTTGATATTGATGGAGGAAAAGTCTGGCTGGCAAGGAGAGTCTGTCAAACACTCCCTTGAGAAGATGGCTCTGTGTGCCTCTTCCTATATACCCTTGCCTCCCCAATAACGATCACAAGCTCCAGTCTCCCTCCCCTCCCAGAGACCCAGTTCCTGCAGTGCTACTTCTCAATCTCTCAATAACTTGGGATAACATTCACTAAGAGGTATTTCTAAGGCAGCAATAGACAGATAGACTCTTTCCCACTAGAGACATAGCCCAGATTTTTATCTTTCCCTAGAAGCTGCTGACAGTTCAGCTTCCACGGGTGTTTTGAAGGTACAGCTTGACTTCCTGCTGGGTCTGCTTGGAGTATATCCTTGCACCATGCACAGACGAGAGCCCAGACCTGAGGGTCAGGATAGAATGTGAGCTCTGCCAGTTGCTAGTGCCTGCTCTTGGGCAGGTTATCTTTCTCCAAGCCCATTTCTTCATTGGCAAGGAGGAGGGTAATATCTACCTGGTAAGGTTGTTGTTAGGATTTGATGATATAATGTTTCATATTATTATTTACAGAACGTTATAGCACTTAGACTGGTGGCTTTCATCAACATTTACTGATTGAATTTTACTTAAATTCAAGGCATAGGCAGACTCCAACTTATAAACTGGAGTTTTCCCAAGTCAAAATGCATTTCCCCACATAAACAAAGTTATAAATTGTGGTTTGACTGCAGTTTAGTACTAAAATCCCATATAATGCATAATATTGTTGAAATACTGCACATTTGCAGTGGAAAAGCACATAGAATAAAATCAGTCATTAAACAAAATAAGCAAACATTGAATAAAATAGTTTTATATTTATTTTGAAAGTGAGTGGTTGAGTAGAAGCAGATTTAATATAAGGAGGAGGAAGAAGTCGTAGATAATTGCTGGAGAGGATCCTCAGGGAAACATTTGTGTCTTTCCCAAATATGCTTGGTGTTGATGCCCTCCTTCTTAATTCTGTTTAATTCCCATTGAATCTTAAGAATGCCTTCTTTAATACAAGTATACCATTAGCATCAATCTCTTGATTATCAAAGATGACAAATATTTCTTTTAGCCCATAAAGAGGTAAGTTCTTTCTGAAGAAATGAGATACTAATAAAAAGGATGGATGAAAGAGAAACAAAACAAAAACTGATTTTAGAATCCTTAAGAGCAAGTTGAAAAAGACTCAGAAGTAGGAGGACTTAAAAGTAGATGTGCATGTGTGTGCATGTGACAATCTCACTTCAGACAACCATTTAATGAAGAGGTGAGCCATCACCGCAGAGGAAGGCAGGACATGGGCAAATGGCAGCGGTAGGCAAGAGACTCAGGCCAGAGAGCTCCTGAAATCACTCTCGGATGGCACTTCAGCCATGAGAGGGTGTGGTTCCTCTTCTGAACACACACTTAGGATGGGTTTGCAAGGGGAGGCAGGGTGACCTTCAGAAGTCACTTCAACTTTCTAGATTTGGGTGACTCACCCATAAAATGAGAAGGTAGGATTAAACATTCTGTGGGAAATTCCAGTCTAAATTTTTAAATTTTTTATGTGGACTTTGTGACTTCATACCAGCTAGCACTGTTTCCAGCTAAGTACAAAGTAAAACCATAGTCTGCTTGTGAAGCCCAAAGTGATTATTCCCCCTCACCTATTTAAAAATGCATCTCTCTATGCATCACTATGACAATTGAGAATGAGTCCAGTGTTTCATCTAAGGAAGGATGTTTTCAGAATAACACCTAGACACTGGGAAGTATATTTTTCAGGAAATAACTATGAATTGGAACCTTCTCTGGAGCAAAATATTTAAGTGGGAATCCCCAAAAGAACAGGAAACAGAGAATGATTTTCTTTTTAAATATGAAAACTGCTCACATTCTTCAAAATTAACTGCTGCTTTAAAGAGTATATTTTCAAGAAATAATCCAATAGAATATATCATGAATTTATTAAACGTATATACTAAGGGCTTTTATCAAAGAATATAGTTCACTATGCACATTGCAAATTGATCATCTTTGTGAAACATTATGAGGCTTTTAGAATCTCATTTATGCAGATAGGTGTGGATTTAAGGTGTTTTCCTGAAAAGAATATCATACCAGCAATTAGGACTCCTAGGTTTAGTGGATAGTTTAAACATTAATTGAGCATCTAACCCTGGTTTTTCTTTTTTTTTTGTCTTTGTGTCTCTTGGTTTTCTATGTATGAAATTGGGAAATACCAATCATTTCTTCATATAAAATCTTATTGCTCTTCTCTTATTCTCTTATTCTTTTGTTCCAGTTCACTATATGTAACATAAAATTTATCAGTTTAACTATTTTTAAGTGTACAGACCAATGGCATTAAATACATTCATAAAAAAATCCCCACCATCCATATCCAGAACCTTTTCACCTGCCAAACAGAAACTCCACACCTATCCTCTTAGTTTAATAGTATCTCTCTTTGTCTGCTTAGAGCATCAATCAATAGAGTTCTCATAATATGCACCACATTCATGTGGTGGTAAGAAAAGTGGAATTTTGCAGAATTATGAAGGGGAAATAGAACTTTCAAACTGGCTAGTTTGATATTAAATGTGCTATAAGGCTTACATATTGAATTATGATAATTTTTTTTTTTTTTTGCGGTACCGGGGATTGAATCCAGGGGCTTTCTACCTCTGCGCTACACCCCCGGCCCTAATTTTTATACTTTATTTTGAAACCGGGTCTCACGAAGTTGCGGAGGGCCTCACTAAGTAGAGAGAGAGAGAGAGAGAGAGAGAGAGAGACAGAGACAGAGACAGAGACAGAGAGCGAGCTGAGGCTGGCCGCGAACCCCGATCCTCCGGTCTCCACCTCCCAAAGTACTGGGATTACAAGCGTGCGCCACCACGCCCGGCGAATTTTGATAATTTAAAAAAGGTCCTTTTGGGGGACTGAACTCAAAGGTGTGAATATTTGAATTGTGAAGCACATACTCCCCTTATGAAAGAAAGTACACTAGAAGGATTCTTGCTACTTTCCATGAAAAACACAGAGAATTCCTAAGACGATGACAGATCAACCTTTGAGAAAAGCAGATGAATTGGGTAGGCTGGTTGTGTCTCTCCATCGCATCTGGAAGTTTCCCACAAGTTCCACCCCTTAACACATTGCCCACCACCTCCATGACTGGCTGTTCATTGTGAATACCATTCTTTATCTGCCGATGCCCCTTTACTTGCTGCTTCACAACATGCCTACTTCCCTGCTCCTCCTTGCTCATGTATCCCATGTCCCTCTACCCTCATCCCCAATCCCATCCTCATCTTGGATAAGGACTAGGTTCCCTTTTGCTCAGTCTTGTATATTTGACTTCAAAAACACAGTCCTATATAAAGTGTCAGCAGTGCCTTTATTCTTTACAGTTCACAAATGGAAAGATGTACAGGCTCTGGTGGGGACTTCCAGAGGTCCCCAAATACTGTGAAATTATATTAAAAAATTATGTGTATATGCATATTACTGGGGAGATAACATTTTTTGGTACTGGGGATGGAACAAGGGGCATTCTACCTCCAAGCTATACTCCCCATCCTTTTTCTTTTTTGTTTTTGAAATAGGGTCTCACTAAATTGCTGAGAGTCTTGCTAAGTTACTGAGGCTGTCCTCAACCCTGCAATCCTCCTGTCTCAGCCTCCCTAGTACTGAGATTATGGATGTGCACCCCCATGCCTGGCTTGGGGGGAGATAACTTTAATTGCATATCTCAACAAGGAATCTGTGTTCCCTTAAAATTCTAGAACTTCCACTCTATAAAATGCAATAAGTGCCAAAAAGACTATCGGAGCTGGATGGTACTTTAAAACTTATGCTATTTGCATATATGAGTGTGTCAAAAATGAATCTCACTGTTATGTAAAATTATAATGCATCCATAAAAATTTGAAAATAAGCTAAAATAAAGAAAAATGACACCATATTTAAAAATTATCTAGTTTGAAATAATGAAAACATGAATTATTCTACTTGTAGATCAGGAAGTGGAGGTACAATTAATAGTATTCAAACTGAATATGTTCTCCAGGCAAGCACATGCAAGTGCGGCAGTAAAGACTTTAATTAACACAAGTTGATCTAAGGAAGGAATTTGAAACAGTAAAGAAAGATAACCAGTAGAGTGAGGGTTCTGAGGAGCTGTTACAGTTTTCCTCTTTGAAAATTGTTTCAGAAAAATATGAAGTTTTGCCCACTGTATATGATTTCCTGGCTAAAGAGAAGGGACAACGTAATCCTGCCACCCTCAAATGCTCCTCCTTGCTCTTTATCCTCATCTGTACTAACACTCCAGCAAATGGAACCCCAAGCCCATCCAAAGTAAAATTCAACCTATGTTCTTGTATTTAAAATCCACAGTTGGAAAAATAGTGTGCTTATTTTCCCAGCATTGCCAACTAGAAGTTATGAAGACCTCAGGCCCTGTAACTGGTTTCAGGATGGGCATAAAATCCCATTCCTTGGGATGTAAGCACTTCACATTATGTGTTCACTTAGACATAGCCTGGATTGGAGTTTAGCTTTGTGGTTTCAAAGATGGGTCTGGAAAATACATTTAGATCTAAGAATCAAGATTGAGGAAGAATGTTTAACACTCCAGACCCCATTGCAAGCCCTTATATCAAATATCAGCATTTAGTATGCTAACTAGCAATAACTTATTCCTTAGACTAGATCTAAACAAAACTCTGTTAGCTAATTGTTCTTAGGATTGTATCTACTTTAAATAATTCAACTGCTTGCCTCCCCCCTTTTTAAAAAAAAGCATTATTTGATTAAAATTTACATAGCTTCACTGAGCCTTTTGCCAGATTGGTTTGTTTTATTTGCTACTCATCACAGAAATATGAACGAAACATTCAATCTCTCAGATAAGTAATATAAGAGAAACTACCTTATTACCTGTTCTTAAATCAAATATTCATAAAGTTGCTCTCAGTAAAAGAAACTCTAAAATATTCTCTCATTAAAGACATTATTAACTTGTAAAGACTAATGTTTGCACTAATAAAAGATGGTGCTATTAAAGAGAATTTTAATTTCTTTCCTTTTTTTAAAAAAATAAATGCCAGCCGGGGCAATGGAGCATACCTATAATCCCAATACTTGGGTGGAGGGGTTTGAGACAGGAGGATCACAGGTTTGAGGCTAGTGTCAGCACTTAGTGAGAACCTCAGCAACTTAGCAAGACTCTGTTTCAGAATTTGAAAAAGGGCTGAGGGTGTAGGTTGGAGGTAAAATGTCCCTGGGTTCAATCCCTGGTACCAAAAACAAAACAAAAAGCCTTCAAAGATGACCAAATTATGTAGTGCACATACAAATGCATAAGAAAAAATCCCACTATTATTTGTAATCATAATGCACCAATAAAAAGGAAGAAACAGAACTATATGATATTGACTACTCAACATCCACGAGTCAAAAGGACCGACAGTTTCATCTTAATGCTACTGATTGCTCCTTCGTTCGTTAGAGTTAGATTCAACACAAGCTCACTTGGAACGTCTGTTAGGCTGACAAGGATCTCAATTTAATATGTAGAAAATCATAATGTTATTCCATTGCTTTTTTATTCCTTTATTTCTTTTATTCAATGCTAGATTTATACAGAACTTTTACTTTATGTCCTTTCTTTATCCATGTTGTTGGAGATACTAAAATATCAGAGAAATAAAAAAACATAGAAACCTCTGTAATAAGAATGAAGTAATAAGAAACATCAGGCTTCAAACCTGATATCTAAATAAGTCAACTCTAAACAACTTTTAAAAAGTTTTCTCAGCCTAGTGTGGTGGCACACACCTGTAATCCCAATACTTTGCACGCTGAGATAGAAGGACTGCAGGTTTGAGGCCAGCCTCAACAACTGAGTGAGACCCTCAGCAACTTAGCAAGAGCCTGTTTCAAAATAAATAAATAAATTAAGTCTGTGGATATAGCTCAGAGGTAGAATGCCCCCCAGGTTCAACCTCCAGTAACAAAAAAGAATAAATAAATGAAAAAAGTTTTCTCTTTTAGGACTCTCATGTTTTCCTAATTTTATTTTCATCTCCAAATGGTCAATTGTATAAGTAAAAGTCATATTTAGACAACAGGTTATCTGTGCTACATTTCATGGATTTCTCAGAATAAACAGTGATCGTAACAGTGAGCACAGGAGAATAACAACTAGCTAGTGCCCAGGACAGAAGCATTCGAGGTGGGACACTGGTGAGTGCCCCTCAGAGATACTGTGGGAGGCTGAGGGCCCCACTCTTGCAGAATGTTTTCTCATTTTTTGAAGCGGTTCACTTTGTTCTCGGAGCATCCTCTGACCTGGTGTTGAGTCTGTTCTACAGCAGATCTTGTGCTATGGCTAGTGACCAGATGCCCTTCTGGAGATGCTGCTGAAAGTTACAGGTACCAATTTGCTGTTTCCCTGGGAAACCATTTGCCACACATTCAAACAATGGCTGACCTCCACTACAAGTTTTCTTTTAATCAATTGTTAGACACAGTGGGAAACTATGAAAAATGAAAGGAGAAATCAAGATCGCTATCCACTTACAGTGCAGCAGAGTTGCTGAACTGAAGCACTTCCTTTCTAAAGGCATCTAAATGTAACTAAAGTGTGGCATTTCCATAGTGCAACCAGAAGGAAAGAAATGCAAGAAAATCGTCCAGAAAAATGTTGAGTTCAGTGCACTGGCCACCTGGGAAGACTCATGCCAGGGTGTACGTTCTCACTTTTATGAAGGGTAATTTAGTTCTACCACACAGAAAGATTAAAGTGTTTTCATAAATAGAAAAAAATCCCCAGAATTTTCTCATTTAGTGGTCACAGAAATTATCACCATATATGTATCAATTTACTCATGACCAGGAAGAATAGGTCTGTAAGTGGCTATGGGTGTGGAAACACAGGACACTGAGCCCAGGGAGCAGGAACAGAGCTGGAGAGCATGGAGGGGGGTTACAGCCAGGGAGGGGGTGGAAACTCCCAGGAAGAGCTTAAAGGAAGCAGAAAAAAGCAGGCTCCCAATAGAGCCCTGGAGAAGACTTTTTAAAATAGACTATGTATATATATGTATGTATGTCTATTAGAGCAACTTTAGGTTTATAGCAAAATCGAACAGAAGATAGAGATTTCACGTATCACCTCTGCCCCTGACACATGCCTAGCCTTTACCATTATCAATACCCTCCCCCCGCCATAGTGGTCCTTAGTTACACTTGATGAACCTATGTGGACACATTATTTTCATCCAAAGTCCAGAGTTTACATTAGGGCTCTCTCTTGGTGTTGTGCGATTGACAGGCTTTTAATAAATGTATAAGGACATGTATCTACCATTACAGTATTACACAGAGAAGTTTCACTGACGTAAAAACCCTCCGTGCTCTATGTATTCATTTCTCCCTGCCCACAACCCCTGGCAACCACTGATCTTTTTACTCTATAGTTTTGCCTTTTCCAGAATGTCACATAGTTGAAATCATGACACGATAAGGCCTTTCAATTGGCTTCTCTCACTTAGTAATATGCATTTTTGTTTCCTCTATGTTGTTACATAACTTGATAGTTCATTTCTTTTTTAACATGGAAAAATGTTCTGTTGTCTGGGTGTACCACAGTTTATCCATTTATATATTGGAAGCTATCTTGATGGTTTCCAAGTTTCAGAAATTATGAGTAAAACTGCTATAAACACTGGTGTGAAGGTTTTAGTGTGAACCTAAGTTTTCAACTCCTGTGGGTGAATATCAAGGAGCACGATTTGCTGTATCAAATGGTAAGAGTATATTAAGTTTTGCAAGAAACTTCCCAAATCTCTCTCCAAAGGCACTATATCATTTTGTATTCCCATTACAATAAGTAAGATTTCCCATGTCTCCTCATTCCCACCAGCGTTTGATGCTGTCTGGTTCTGGACTTTGGCCATTTTACTAGGTATGCAGTGGTATCTCCTTGTTTCAACTTGCATTTCCCTGATGACATATGATGCAGAGGAATATTAAGCAGGAAAGTCTGCTGCTCTTATTTGTGGTTAAAAAAGATCTCCAGGGTAACTGTGGAGAGTAGACTAGGACAGAGGGACAGTTACTGTGAGCCATGCTGTGGCTTTGGCTAGAGTGGTGGAGTGGAGATGAAGACAGGGAGCTAAACCCAAAACAATTTTAGAGACAGACATGACAAGATTTGGTGATGGGTTAGCAAATCCAAGCCAGAAGAGGGGTAGAAGGCAGAAGATGAGAGAGAAAAAAGTGTTAAGAAAAACCCCTAAATTTATGGCTTTTGCCTATTGACTATTAGTGTCGTTTGCTGAACAATAGTGAAGGAACATATTTGGCAGAGAGAACCCACTGGAATGTGGAGAGAGGTGGAAGGGAGACTAAATAACCCATTTTAGATGTGTTAAGTTTGAGAAATTTATTAGATAACAGAGTAGAGATGTCAAAGAGACTGCTGGATTGGACAGTCTATTGCTCAAGAGATAACAATGAGCTAGAGAAATATGGGAACTGTCAGCTAAGAGCTATTGTAAAGCTATGGATTTGGGTGAGATCAACTAAAACAGAGACAGAATTAGAAGAGGAACCAATACTGAGCCCCAAGACCGCCAAGATATAGAGATGAGGTTGAGATGGAGCCAGTACAGGAGAGTGATGTTTAATAAATACACAACTGTGAAACCCAAATTCGGAAAGGCCTCAAGGAAAACAGCTTAATATGCCAAGTCTGAAATATCACAAGAAATTATTTTCCAAGAATTACAAAAGTGTTCTTGGAAGCTAATGAGCTGTTTTGACTTCTGAGAACATATTTAAATAAGTTTGAGAAGCTGCATCAAACAATTTATGCCAGTGTATGCAATTACACCAACACAAATGGCACCTAAAAACTGCTCACTACTGCGACAGCAAGTAAAAATGTTAGCCAAGCAAAGGAAGATGGAGCCCTAGGCCAGGAGCTTCCTGGCCAGCCCAGGAGAAGGAAGACGGCTTTTACTTCCATGTAGAATCTTATTTTTGATCTGTTGGAATGGGTTTTGCATGCCTTTAACAGATGCCTCAAGAACATTATCCAGAGCTGCCACAGTGAACCTCAGTGGTTGCTTCACAATTAGACAATCTAAGACATTAAGAGAGCCGGGTGTGGTGGTGCACGCTTGTAATCCCAGTACTTGGGAGGCTGAGACAGGAGGATCGCAGGTTCATGGCCAGCCTCAGCAACATAGTGAGGCCCTCCGCAACTTAGTGAGACCCTGTTTCAAAAATAAAGAATAAAAAAAAATAGGGCTGGGAGTGTAGCTCAGAGGTAAAATGCCCCTGGGTTCGATTACCAGTACCGCAAAAAAAAAAAAAAGACATTAAGATAGCAGGAGTCAGATACAACTTAATGCCCTGCAGAAACCCATCCCAGTTTAAACGTGGAGTGCTGCCTCCTTCAGGTGGAAATGGGAACAACCCAACAGGAACTGCTTTTCGTGTACTGAATTTACTTCCTATGCATGTACACATTTAAAAATTTTACTTTCTACTCTTTATGGCAGAAGCTATACTGGCGCTCTACTCCTTGTGGAATTTATAACACATTTGTAGCACATTTGTAGGCTGCTTTCACAGCTTAGGAGGGCAGATCACATAGCCCATTGCGTGTTACCCTCCCATTAATCTGTGAGACAGTTACTATTATCTTTGCTTAACAGATAAAGAAACTAAATCTCAAAAGGGTAGATAAAAGTAATCTGCCACATGGTCAACAGTTTTCCAAATAAAATAGCCTAATAATTATCTTATTCCAAAATCATGTAGTAAGAACTTGCTGTGGGCACAGGCATTGGGCTAGGATCCCAAAATATAAAAATAAGTTAGGCCAGGCCTGGTGGTGCAAACCTGTAATCCCAGTATGTGGGAGACTGAGATAGGAGGATAGCAAGTTCAAGGTCAGCCTCAGCAACTTAGTGAGACCCTGTTTCAAAACAAAAAATAAAGTAGGGCTGGGGGTATAGCTCAGAGGTAGAATGCCCCTGAGTTCAATCCTCAGTACCAAAAAAAAAAGCAAAAAAACTCCCAGTAAGTTAGATAATGATTTCTGTTCATGGTCTGCTGATGCTTATTCATGAAGTTGCCAGATAAAATCCCACACAATATGCAGGATAGACTTAGACTAAAATTTTATTTGTTGTTTATCTGATTCAAATTTAACTATTATTTTTTAAAATTTTATTTGTAAAATATGGCAACCCTATATGTTACTAGAGACTTTTTATGAATCACCAAGCCAAAAGAACCCTCCTTGTTATTTTTCATTATATGAAGTAGCCCCAAACGATTGTATTTTCCAGAAAAATTATATCCACCAATCAAGTGCAAAACCCAAACTGGTGTTTATATAACCAGACAGCAAGTTACAAGGCTCTGACCAAGGAGAGTTCCATCCCTTCATTTAGCATGCGCAAACGTTCTTCTTAGTTTATACAAAGAGCAGTTGAACACATCGTCTCGGGCCTTAGACAAAGCAAGTGGTATTAACTCCCGTTAATAGATGAAGAAACCAAAGCTCACAGAGGCCAAGTGACTTGCTTGTGAGTAAAGCAAATCATGAGGCTCTGAAAGCAGCCAGTGAATTTTCAGCTCAAGTGCATCATTTTTCATACGATGCCACGTACTGATGACAATAATAACTGGTAATGTAGGATCCTGAACCTGAACTCCTCCTCCCTCAGTTTTGGATGCAGCTTAAAAGAACAATACAAAAGGTGTCAAATGTCCCTCAGATCCTAAAGTCAGGATGCATTGCCAAACCCCACCTGTACAAGAGCCCCTTTGCTGTGCTGTCTCCGCCTCTGAATCCTTGCCACCGCCCCTGTGGTGGTGGAGAGGGGGCGCTTCTCCCTCACTTCAAGTGGAGGAGCAATAAGGGAATTATTTGGGAGCACTTGGCTTGTGCCCTCTAGGGTTTAGGGTTCATAAGTGCTGCAGCCTGAGTGTCCCCTAGAAGTTCAAAGGTGGAACTGCATGGCAGAGATGCTCCTGTGTGGCAGCAGAGAATACAGAACAGAACTGGGAGCAAGTAGCCCTTCTTCCAATGACTGGGCCATGTGCTGGGAACCAGCAAGGGACCTGGCCTGGGGGTCTGCAAAAGGATCCTGCCCAGGATGACTGCCAAGAGGGGCAATGTGACCCTGCAGTTGTATAGGAACAGGAAACCAGGAACTGAAGGTTGGGGCATCATAACCAGGCTGTTGAGAGGCAACTACTGGGAACTCTTTGAAGCACTTTATATATATATTAGCACTTCCTTCCTTCCTTTTTTTGTGGTATTGGGGATTGAACCAAGGGGCATTCTACTTCTGAGCTACATCCTAGCACCATTTTATTTTATTTTTCCAATTTTGAAATAGGGTCTTGCTAAAGTGCTGAGGTCTCACTAAGGAACTGAGGCTGACCTCGAGCCCTCAATCCTCCTGTCTCAGTCTCTCAGGTATTGGGATCACAGGAGTGCACAGCTGTACTGGCTTACATTAGCTCTTTCTAATTGTCAGCATAGCTCTATGAACTAACTACCATGATTATCTCATTTTATAGACAAAAAAGACTCAAGCACACATGTAGGTAAAATCACCTGCCCAAGTTCACACAGGTATTGGAGCTGGAAGGTAAACTGAAGAAATCTAACTGCAGAGACAGGCTCTTAAGCTCTACCAATTCTGTCAGGTCCTTATTCTATTTATGTTTAAATAACCCTATTATTGTCCAATGGTTATTTTCATCTAGGTCAATAGAATATGAGGTGAAATGTTCTCAGCAAACCACTGATCCTGTCAAGGGGCATGCAAACAATTCTTCCTCCTCTTGATTTTGCACCATCACATGCTAAGAAAGGAGACATTATATGTATGTTTTATTTCCAGTTATGAACCATTCAGGGCATACATACTCTCTATCCCCTACTCCCACAGGCTCTAGAGATCACTTTACAAATAACAGAAATGATGGAAGACAAAACAATGTAAAATATACTCTAGACATACTGAGTCTGGTGTGTGGTCTCTGAGTACAAGCTTCTTGTATTTAGTCACTGCTGGTAGGTAGGTAGTGAGAACTGAAGTGATAAGAAAGAAATTTGACTCTAACTAATATAATCAACATTTTAATTTATAAAAAGCCTGCAGTCATATGCATTTTATATGGAAACACATGCAAATATATGAATATATAAAACAGGAGCCTTTCTGAGGAGGGTTTTAGCTAGGTCTACTGTACTAGAAGCAAGATCAACCTTCCCAGCTAATTGATGGAAGTGCTAAAAGCCACCTCTTAAAGGGCTTACTACCATTAGATTATATCATTTTGCATATTCTAAATTGTTGTTTTAATGGAATTTAATCTGAACACTATGGAAAACACTTCCTGAGGTGATGTGTGCCTGAAGCTAGCTGGTTCAACCCTTTACAAAGCCAAGTAGAACCATGGCAAGAGTCGGCTTCTCATACCAGAAATGCTACTGCACAGAATGGCAGGTGGCTGGAGGGAGCAGATGCTACTCTTGCTGCCCCATACGCCTTCTTGTGGATGCTGGACATGTTTTCCCATGAGGACCACCTTGTCCCACTCTAGTATGTATGGCTTAGGTGAAGCTGAGCACCCCATGGGTGGGCCATGATCCAGTGTGTCCCAGTCTTTTCTGTACCTCAGCCACATGCGACTCTGGTTAGCCAATGAACACTGGCCCAGAACTTTGGCTGGAATACTATGGAGAAGGCACTCTTTACAGGTCAGGGTTGCTTAAGGTGGTAGATTGCAAGCCTGGAGTTGTTAGGGTCATCTTTGCTACAAAAAGACATGAAGAGTAAAGAGACTTCATTGTTTGGTCATTTATATCTAGCCTTACCTGAAGCCAACACATCCCTTGGACTTTTCAGTTTCATGAGCCAACACATTCTGCATTTTGTGTTTGTTTCTGAACCCAGTTGGAGATGGGAATCTATCACTTATAATTAAAGCTGCCATGACCATTTCAGTGACCCTAAGTAAGGGAGGTTGATGAACTTTGATCTAATCAACTATTACCGGCATTTAGAAAACAGTTTGGAAAAGAACCTCATTAGCTACATAGGAGGTAGGAAGAGATGGATCCATCTTACTATACTGCCTGTTCCTTGCCCCAAAATGTATCCTCCCTCATTGATAGCACAAGCTATTCCACTTCTCGTTCTTCTCTTGTGAAACCATTTTCTCATCTTCTTTTTTTTCTATGTGTATAAATTAAAAGGGCAGAAGATTCATTGAGAAGTCCTTATCTCCTCCATTTTTATGTTAAAATGGTAGGGTTTTTTTGTTTTTTTTTTTTTGCTTGAGATAGCATGGATTTATAAAATTTTGGGTTGGCTCATTATATTGTTTGCCAAAACACAAGAGCCATAGTCTCTCTGGTCAAAGAAAAGACATATTTATTTGTTTCATCAGTGCCAGATAAAACTTTGAAATATGATTTCATATTGAAGCTCTCAAAATTCTATTTTAAAATAAGCCCTGGAACATTATTGCTTTCTTTGATGGGGAGCAAAATAATTCATTAGGAGATATGGCAGAGGACAAGGCATTCACCCCAATTTATTCCATGAATGACGACTATCTAAGTCTACTAGTCTACTAGTAATAGGTCTACCAATCATGAGTCTACTAGTACATCTGACTACTATTATTTCCACCAGCAAACTGCCTGCCTTGGAAAACTTGGTTTCCCTGGTGTTCTGGAGTACTGAAGCAAGACAAAGGTAGACCCATCCACAGGACCAAAAGAAAGTTTGGTGCTCATGTTGCCCATCGGCATCATGGGTATGTGAGGCTCCATCTCAAGTGAGCTTGAAGGAACAGACCTTCCCTCAAAGCTGACAAAGGTCAATCCCTTCTTTTACATTAAAAATATCCTCTCCTCTCAATACAACCCCTTCCTTTGACCACAACGACTTGCATCTCACAATAAACCACCAAGTCCCTACTCCAGAAAGACAGGCACAAGAGAGGAGCTGTTCAAGCTTTTCTTCAAAGGTCTCTACTTAGGGGTCCTCTCCGAGGGTCTCTGCTGGTTTCCTTGCCTTCTGATATGCACTATAAATGTTTCAGATGCATCTATGTGCTTCCAATATCTTTTTTTTTTTTTGGCCTGAGGATTGAACCCAGGGACATTCTACCTCTGAGCTACACCCCCAGCCTCATTTTCTATTCTTTATTTGAAACAGGGTCTCACTAAGTTGTGGAGGGCCTCACTAAGTAGCTGAGGCTGAGCGAGAACCTGGATCCTCCAGTCTCAGCCTCCCAAGTACTGGGATTACAAGCATGCACCACCACCCCCGGCACTTCCAATATCTTGACTTCATTATGTTTTCAATAGCTTGGCAATCCAAATTCTGTAAATCCCATTGGGTAAATAGGAAAAAGATAAAGAATCCATCTCTATCCATCTAAACCCTAGTCACAAAAAGTCCCAAGTGAAAAAGAAATGCAAAATGCCTCCAGAAATTAGAAAGGGGAAAAATTGTCAGAAATTCCAAGCCAAGAAAACATACAGACACACGGGACTTGACAAGTTGCAAGCTTGGACAGTTTCTACTTCTTAAATTGTAACTCAGAGCAATACCCATGTTTTATTTAGGTAATAGTCCCCCACATCAAACTAATTCCAACAATACCTTTTTACATGAGTGAAATACCTAAATATATTTTATTTTATTTTCATTCTGTAAGGCATTATTCCTATTACATGGATGGGAAAATTGGAATTCAGAGAGATCATGTAAAACAACTAAGATTATACAGTAAATATAATTACACAGACCCCTGATTTATTATTTTGGATAATATAATACCCATAAAGTTTGATTCACACTCAAGATAGCACCTAGAAAAGAGAGATTTTTTGTTCCATTGTTAAAAAGAACCACTTGAGACAGGAGAGGAATCAGCTGAAGTTTTACAAATAATATCAACATAAAAATAGAGCTTACATAGACCTGACTGAAGACAGATTTTATATATATATAGTTGATATGTCATGAAATTTATGATATGACAAAATAGGAGTTTATGTGAGCTATGAATTAATTGGTAAATGGGCTGACTCTGTACACCGATATAATGGTTTCCTGTTTTTTTAACAATTCATTTCTTCTTGCTAGAAAGCATTATCATCAAAACTGAAAATCAATAGTGTTATAAACAAATAGATGTCCTGTAAACAAATACTAAACAGGCTTAGAGAGGAAGCAAAAATAATATCTAAAAGGTAAGTCTTTTTCTATTTGGTTTCAGAAGTATCTGCTGCATTTTAATTGTTTACTCTGATTATCATGGACAGAAGTTATTTTAAAAATAAGTTGGTGATAAATAGCATTGCCAAAGCCAATGGATATGGCCCCAGAAAAATATGCCAGAGACTTTGGCCACTGGGTGAGCCCAATCTCTCTGGACCTCAGGTTCCTTGTTTTTAAGATGAGAGTGTTAGAATGGATGACCCTAGGCAGGAAAAAACTAATAGTAAAATAAAAACATCCTCCAAAATAACAAAGGAAGAAATCTAGATACATTTTCCAGCTAAAGATTTGCAATTAGTCAATTATAACCATGACCTATTTTAAGAAAATTCAGTATGTAAGCCTTCAAATTCCCAAAATGGATAAACTAGGAAGTGATTATCCATATTAGAAAATTATTACTGCCATGATTCTTTCAATAAATAACCCAATAAAAACGGGCAGTTGAAATGAATAGATACTTCTCAAAAGAAGAAATACAAATGGTCAACAAAATATATGAAAAAAAGTTCAACATCATTAGCAACCAGGGAAATTCAAATCAAAACTACACTAAGATTCCATCTGAGTCCAGTTAGCATGGCAATCATCAAAAATACAAACAATAATAAATGCTGGCAAGGATGTGGAGAAATAGAAACTCTTATACACTGTTAGTGGGATTGAAAATTAGTACAACCACTATGGAAATCAGTACGGAGGTTCCTCAAAAGATTAGGAAGGAAACCACCATATGACCCAAATATACTACTCCTTGGTATCTTTTCAAAAGAATTAAAGTCAGAATACTGTTGTGATATATGCATACTCATGTTTATAGCATCACAATTCACAATACCCAAATTATGGAACCAATCTAGATATCCAACAAGAGGTGAATGGATAAAGAAAACGTGGTATAGCCGGGCGTGGTGGCGCACGCTTGTAATCCCAGTACTTTGGGAGGCGGAGACCGGAGGATCCAGGTTCGCGGCCAGCCTCAGCTCTCTCTCCCTTCTCTCCCTGTCTCTCTCTCTCTCAATCCCCGGCACCGCAAAAAAAAAAAAAAAAAAAAAAAAAAAAAAAAAAAAAAAAAAAAAAAAAAAAAAAAAAAAACGTGGTATGTACACACAATGAAATTTTACTCAGCCATAAAGAAGAACAATTATGTCATTTGCAGGCAAATGGATGGAATTGGATAATATGATGCTAAGTGAGATCATCCAGTTGCAGAAAGTCAAGGGTCATATGTTTTCTTTCATATGGAAAGAAAGAAAGCGAGAAAGAAGCGATGAAACAAAAGGGAGTTTAGATAAGTAAGGAGAGGATACTAGTAGAATAGTAGAAGGGAAATGGGGGAGTGAAGAGGGAGGGGAAAATGAGGACTGAGGGAGGAAACAGTTCAAATAAGGTTATGTCCACTTTTGAAGATATCACTACCAATCTCCCTAACATGTACTGGGAGGGAAGAAGGGGAGACGGGGTGAGATGTGAGGAGAAATATACCAAGCGATGTGCGTTTGTATGTTTGGATCACATTGAACCTCACTGTGATGTGTAATAATTTTTTTCTGTTTTCATGGATATCTTTGTAAAGATAAGCAACATTCACCTGTCTACAGGCTTAAAAGTCTCTTTTCTTTCTTAAAAGAGGCAGACAATAAGTAACTTGTAGGCACATGAGCCTCGGTTTTCCTAAAAGCAATTTCTCAGAGTTATTATAGATTATCTTACTTGGACCTAACGTCAAGGATTGCACAATCAGCTTAATCTATAAACACTATATTCATCTCACCAACACAAACACATGGTCTCTATTTATGGCATGCCTGCACACCTGGAATATTTTGCCCTGGAGCTTCATTAGGGCTTAATTGCCTTATTTCATTTTATTAGTTGGTCCCACAGTTGCCTGTTAATAAATAAAAGAGCAATGAGACCATCTTTTAGGGTGAAATGGGGAGGTGGTTTTTAACCTTGTCTAGACAAACTTTTAATTGACCTCTGCTGCAATCACCATTTCTTTCTCTGCTTAACCCTCACCCTTGTTGGTGAAGGTGTCTGCGTTTTTAAGACTGAGTGGTAGCAGAGAAACACGCCCCTCCTTCAGCACTGATTTCATGGGAGCAATGAATCAGCTCATGCTTAAGTTACTTCATTTTTCCAGAAGATCATAGTTATTTGAAATATTAAAATCATACTAATAATGGTGACCACCATATTTCATAAGATGTAGATGTTTTCACAGTTTAATTCCTCCAAAATCAGCCTTTGTCTTAGAGTTAGCAGTCTCTTACAATCACTGTTAGCCACGTGGCAGATGTGGTGTTCTTGACGTTGTCTTTGAACATGTGAGCTTCATTGTAATTCCTGGCATTACAGGACAACTCAGTCCCTTAATGTTTCAGCCTATGAACCATTCAAGGACTATCTGTGGAAGGAAATCAAATCCTGGCTGCTGTTTAAAAACCTTCCATTAATACTGACAAAGATTCTGTGCTTGATCAAATTTTAGCCTCCTAAACTTTCTCCTAGGCCCATCTCTGCAATTCCTTACAAATTTCAGTTTTAGCAAGAACCCTCTGTCCTCCACATCTGATCATCCTTCATATCTAATCGTATTCCTCATCTTCCATCATTCTCCAAGTCGTGTCTGGTCACCATGGTCTTTCTTCAACAAGAATCCTGTTAGGTCACATTAGCTGGAATGTCTTAGCCCTGAGGTTTCCTCTTAGAAAATTTCTATCCCCAACTCTCACCCTGCTCCTTGACTATAAATTCCCACTTGCCCATGTTATATTAAAAATTGAACCCAGTTCCTTATAGAGGTCTCTCATCCCCTGTTGCAATAGTCCTAATTAAAATCTGTTTCTACCATTATAACTACTGTCCAACTGGCAAGATAAAAAAATATTACCAACATTATTTATTGTACTATGGGTGTCAGTAGCTTGGAAAAAATTATAGAGACAACAATGGTGCATTCTTTGAAGAAATGATACATCACTATCACTCTTTTTTGTGTGTGTGTGTGTGTGTGGAACTGGGAATTGAACCCAGGGGCATTCTACCTCGGAGCTACACCCCCAGCCCTATTTTTTATTCTTTATTTTGAAACAAGGTCTCATCTTTTGTTCTTTATTTTGAAACAGGGTCTCACTAAGTTGAGGAGGGCCTAAGTAGCAGAGGCTGGCCGTGAACCTGGATCCTCTAGTCTCAGCCTCCCAAGTACTGGGATTACAAGCATGCGCCACCACACCCGGCTTTCACTATCACTTTTAACAGTACAGAGGATGTTCTAGCATAGAAAATATGAACTTCCAACATTGAATTGATGAGCGATTTGGGCAATTCGGGCATTTAGCTTTTCATATATTCACAAGAGAGATAGATGCTAGCATTTCCTGTCTAAATTAGCCTCCAAGAGCTCTTTCAGTTAACATAAAATAAAAATTCAAAACAATATGATAGCAATATGTATCATGATTTATTGCCATTTTTCTCTTAGAGAGCTACATAAAACATCAGTGTCTTACAACCTTAGATTTGATGATATGCGGTGGATTTTAGCTTGGGAGCCACAAGTAGTGAATTAGTAGTGGGCTTACAGAACAAGCCTGAGAGGTGCTTTGAGATCTCACCCAGTATCTCGGAAAAGGGGATGATCAGCAATGTTGGCAGTGGAAACTAGGCAGAAGTGGGCCCCCAACCACTGTTTTCTAGTTCAGCCTCTCCCCCGAATAATATTCCTCCTCCTTTCTTTGATTCTTCAATTAAGAATATGAATATGATCCGGGCGCAGTGGTACATGCCTGTCACCCCAGTACCTGTGAGGCTGAGACAGGAGGATGGCAGGTTCAAGGCCAACTTCAGCAACTTAGTGAGACTCTGTTTCAGAATAAAAAATAAAATAGGGCTGGGGGTGTAGCTCAGAGGTAGAATGCCCCTGGGTTCCGTCGCCAGAACAACAACAACAACAAAAGAATATGAATATGGTTGGTTTATGGACAAACTGAACTGAACTTTTAAAAAGTATGTACAGAGCATTTTTTTCCCTGAAAAATAAAATCCAAGGTCTTCAGCAAAGCCCTGCATGATATGACTTCTGGCTGCATATTCAGTCTCCCTCACACTAGTCCATGGATAAAACACAGGTAACATGTTGTATGGGATAGACTTATTTATTGAAAAATTACTTATGGTTTACATGAAATTAAAACTTACATGGATGTCCTGCTAAATCAGTCCTCCCCCTCGCTCACTCTGCTTCAGTCACCCTGGCCTCCTCCGTGTCCTTTAGACACCCCAGCTCTTTCTTCCCCTCTTTCCAGCTTGCTGTCTCCTTTCTCTGCCTCATTCGGTTCCTCCTCATCCTTGATGTCAATGCTGAAGTGTCAATTCTCAGATACTCTCTGATGCTTTAACCTAAATCAGCTGCTCTTTTGAAGCTTCTCATACCTTTTCTTCCTTTTACAGCAAATATCACAATTTGCAACTTACTCCCTTAATTTGTTGCACACGTAACAGGCACCTGTATTAGTTTCCTCTTGCTGCTGTAACAAGTTACCCAAACTCCATGGCTTCAAACAGCATAGACTTTTCATCTTGTGGTGCTGGTGGTTAGAGGTCTGAAATTGGTTGGCAGGGCAGCATGCCTTCTGGAGGCTTCAGGGGAGAATTGATTTCTTGCTTTTCCCGGCTCCGAGAAGCTGCCTGCATTTGTTGGCTCATGACCCCATATCTCCTGCTTTCATCCCCATCATCTCCTTCTGCCAACTTTGCGATTAGATTGGGTTCAGCCAGATAATCCAGGATAATCTCCCCACTTCAAGATCTTTCATTTACTCATATCTGCAGAGTCCCTTTTGCGATGCAAGGGAATATGTTCACAGGCTTGGGGGATTAGATCAAGGGCATCTTTGAGGGCCCATTATTCTGCCTACACAGCATCTCATAGACTGTGGAGATGAACTCTGTTTATTTTTCCCCCACTGTATTTTCAGTGGTTGGAATCTAAAAGGCACTAGATCAATGTTGGTGAAATGAATGAATATATCCTTTTTGTTGCCCTACTTAAAAGCAAATGGCAAAATCCCTCCACATAATTTATCTAATGCAACTGATGAACTTGAATGCTTAATTCAGAGATCTGATATTTCAAAAGTGTTGTCTTAGTCAGATGGGGAAGAAGCCCTGAATGTGCCAGGGTGGCCTTAGATGTTCCCCCAATGTTCCTGCCTTCCTTCGTCTGTTTCCCCCTCAGAAGCATGAGATGTATTCAACCTTTCCTTCTTTCTTTAAACTCTCATCTCTCAGCCTCCAGCACACCACATTATCCTGGATTTCCCTCTGCCTCTCCAACAGTTCCTTTTTAGTTTGCTTTCATGATGTGGTTCCTCTAAGTGCACAAGCCCTGGTCCAGGGCACTTCTCTCCTCTAGCCTCACTCCCCTGAATAATCTTGTCCAGGCCCCATGGCTTTAATACTATCTCCTGCTGAAATTCCAAATTGTCTCCAGCTGTGACTTTTCCAATAGTTTCAAAAATATTTAGCTTCTTCTTTGGTACCCTACCTGAATGTCAAATACGATCACAAACTTAGAATGTTCCAAATAGAGCTTTTTACCCTCCTTACCCCCAAATGTATCCCCCCCTTAGACATCGGTATCTCAACAAATAGCAGCACCACACAATGAGTTAACATTCTTCTCCTCCACTCCCCACATCTCATTTATGAGCAAGTTCTGTTGATTCTGCCAAAACACACCTCAAATACACCTCCTTGCCACCATCTCTATGCCCACCACCTAATCTATGTCTCCATTCTCACTAGCCCTGCCCAGCATCAAGGGGTCTCTGCATCCGGCCCTTCCTCCGCCTGTACTGCATTCTCCACCCTGCAGCCAGTGTGGTCTTTTTGCACATTGGTGTGATCATGCTGTTTCCTTGCTTAGAGCCTGTCAGTGGCTTCCCCTGGGCTCAAATCCAGCCTCTCTCTTTGGCTTACAAACCCTCCATGGTCCATCTTCTGGGTGAGTCTCATGGGCTCCTTCTCTCACTGGCTCCCTGTGGTGTTCTCAAACTGGCCAGGCATACTGGTGATCAGAGCCTTAGCATATGCTGTTCCCTGTGCCTAGAACTCTTCCCAGCACCTCACAGGGATAAGAACTTGCAATCCTTCAGGTCTCAGGGCAAATATCACCTCTTCAGAGAAGACTTTTATCAGCCCCTAACATAGTCCCATTCCAGCCATGCACCATGGCGTTACCATGTTTGTCCCTTAGGCTCACAACACCATCCTCAATCATCTTCTTCATTTATGTGTTCTCTGGTGCATTTCCCATCTTTTCTTCTAGGGTAGAAGCTCATGAAGACAGGGAACCCATCAGTCTTCTCGCCAGATCAGTCCAACACATAGTAAGTAGGTCCTCAGATAGTGTCTTCTGACTGACTGATTAAATGAACAAATGGACTGCTAAAACTAAATCCCCAGAGCTTGCCCAATATATGAATACAGACTGTTTTACTTTGGCATTGACCTACTGGAAAGTCTCCTTGAAGTATTATAACTACCAAGAATTCTGAGAAAACCATCATCCTGGGAAGTAAACTGGGACAGTGGCAGCTGGTGAATTGCCTTCAGTGTCATGAAGCCCAGTCTGTACACAGGCACTAGTGATGTCTTATGTCATTCCCGTCCTTAGTGCTGGTGACAGGGGAGGTCCTCGGTTTTGGAAGGAGCAGCCCCACCACACAGGCAGCAGGAGGAACAGGGACCAGCCCTTTGAACATGAGGAGAGCAGTATCTGTCCTCAGAGTCCAAGGGAGGGCTGGGGCTAGGCACCAGGTATAGAGGATGTGGCACTATCTAGACCACGTTCTACTTGTTTAACTCTGTCTGTGGCTTAGAAAAATATCTCTCTCTGTATGTGTGATCCAAGGGCTCTGGTTACCTCTGGTTCTGCAGTTCTGGGAGCCCAGACCCAAGGGGGCTGGAGCCAGAGGTGAGTGAACACAGGAAGGACAGTTCATCCTCCTCTGTCCAGTGGAACCCTCACCAGGGGCAGAGCAGTGGGTGGGGACTGCACAGGACTGCTCATCGAGGTTCCACAGTGACAACAGCCCAAGAGCAGAGAAGCTTCAGTGAGTGGAGCAGGCTTCTTCCACTTGAGGGAAGAACAAACAGGGTGGACCCACTAGCTGGCGATGGCATCATAGTTGCTGTGTTTAGAACCTGGAATGTCTTCCCAAAAGCTCATGTGTTGAAAGCAAGCATGTCCTCAATGCAGCAAGATTCAGAGGTGCGGCATGGCTAGGGTAGGGGGGCACTGGGGACATGGCCTTGAGGACTATATCTGTCCCTAGCCTCCTCCTTCCCCTGTCTCTCTTTCTCTTCCCCCCACCCCACTTCCCACTAGCTGTGAGGTAGGTGATCTTCCTCCACCATACTTGGTTGTCATGATGTTTCTGCCTTGGAGCCGGCCAACCCTAGACTGAACCTCTAAAACTGTGAGCCCAAGTAACTCTTCCCTCCTCTAAGTTTTTCTTGTCAGGTATTTTGGCCACAGCAACAAAAAAGCTAACTAAAGTAGTAGTGTTCCTGGAGGACCCCAAGAAGAAAACTCCAAGAGGAGACAAAAATGTTCTGGCCACAGGCAGCAGGGGGCTCTGAGTCTCTGACACAAATCCTGAAAATACTAACACCATATCCCATGTGGGTAAAGTCAGATACATAGGTTCAACCTGAAGAAGACTAGATATTTTCATCAGCTTTTTGCGAGCTTGGTTACAAACCCCATAGGCTAGTATTTTACTAACTGTCAGTAAACTGGAGGCAAGAAATAATGATAAGAAGCCCCATGGACAGCATGTGGGCACTCCTGGCTCTTTTCTGGCTCCTCCAGTTTCCTCAGCAATATTTAACCCAGGTACCTGCTTGTGGTAACTAATATCCAACCATGATGTGTCTGCATTCCTTCCCTGGAAGGATAAAGAAACTGATGCTTTTTTAGTGCATTTCTTCCCTCATTTAGATCAGCGGTTCTCAACAGGGACATTTATCCAGAGTTTGAAGGTGATTTTTGGTTGTCACCACTGTGTGGGGTGAGTGTTAATGGCAAGTAGCTGGTGAGACCAAGGATGTTGCTACATATCCTACAATGCATAGGACAATAACCCCACAGGAAGAATTATCTTGCACGAAATGTCAATAGTGCAGAGTTTGAGAAATCCTGATTTATATTAAAATGTACTTACATCTCTTCTCTGTTCTGGAGGTAATTATGAATGCTAGAAGAGAGGAAATGCCTTGTGATATTGAAGCAGTTGGATAATGGTTCATCTTGCAAATAATGCTAACCCAGAACAGTTTAAGCACTGATTTCCTTTTGTATGTAGTGCTGATGCCATGTCCTGGAAGATTCTGCTGGACTCTTCCTCTACACATTTTCCCTTCCATTGAGTAATCTCCCTTTAGACTGCAGGCCACCCCTTCAGACTGTTAGAAGGCTTTACCTTCAATATATTAAAACCCCTCAAGTACATATTCCTTTGGAAGTTCAATATCAAAGTCACCAGGCCATTTATAAAGATTACTTTAAAAGGCCTTTCATGGTTACTATTAAATAAATTATATGTTCAGTGTACTGGAGCATCAGAGAAGAAATAAATGTAGAATCCCCGTCTTGAAGTGTGTGCAATATCCTGCCAGGACCAATAAAATGAGGCATGAAAGACTACTTCAGTGTAACAAGAACAGTCAAGTCTCATTGGGGGAAAAATTCACAAGGAAGTCTATTTCAGAAGAAGACCCAGGCAAAACGAAAGCGGTCCCACTGCTAGAGAACTGCGGCCGGCAGAGCAGTGGGGCCCACAGCATCCCTCGCTTCGCACCTGTCATGAACAGAGAGAGAATCCTGGAGCAGGAGGGGGTAGTCCAGGACACTCCTCACCTGAGCTGATGACCGTGTCCACCCTCGTAAAACGAGCTATTCAATTCTGGCCTTTGATTCACTTTCCATCGCCACAATTTAGATTTTCTTAAAAAGACTGCTGGGAACATAAAATAATTTAGCTTCCTAATCAAGAATTTGCTAAGGTCTTGGAAATGTTGTTCTGAAGTCATAAATGGCAGGGAGTGGGTGGTATTTGCTGCCACTGTGCAGAAGAGAGGCCCTGCAGAAAGGGCCCCCTTATGAGGGCTGGTTAGTGTGTGGATTTAGCTAGGGCTTCTATAACAAGAACCACAAATGGAATGGCTTAAACAGTAGACATGTCTTATAATTCTGGAGGATAGAAATCCAAGACCCAGGGGCTGATGGAGTCGGTTCCTTCTGAGGGCTGTGAAGAAGGGTTTGCTCCGTGCTTTCCCCCTAGCTCCTGGCGATTTGCCGGCGACTTTCAATGTTTTCGTAGAAGCATCTTTGATACATAGAGAAGCCACACCTCAATCTCCGCCTTCATCTTCACGTGACATTCTGTGTGTCTGTGTCCAAATTTCTCCTTTTGATAAGGACACAGGTGAGCTTGGACTAGACACCCACTCTACTCCATCTAGTATGGCCTCATCTTAATGAATTGTTTCTGTGACAACCCTGTTTCAGATATGGTCATATTCTGAGGTACTGGGAGTTAAGACTTCCACATATGAATATTTTGGGGACATAATTCAACCCATAATAGTAAGCTGGTAAATAAGGGAAGGATTCTGGGTTTGCAGCATCCTAGCTTATTTGAAGGTGTGTTGATGACGCCCAAATGCCTCCAAACCAGAGGATATTGCACAGTGTGTTATACCACTTGATTCTTGTCTCCATCCTGATTCCCTAATGTTAAAGCCATGGCAGATGTGATTTTTCAGAGTTTCATTTGAACGGTTCTGGAAAGGTCTATTTTTATTGTCTAGAGCCACCTGGTCAATTCGTGTTCTTTGCTGTTCATTTAAAAGATTACATAGACATCGAACTATCTCCCTACTGTATTTTTCTTTAAAAATAAAATGAAATGTTAAACAAACAAGTTATAAGTAACCCCTTCTAGAATTACATATCATTCAACAAGTAGATAGGGGCCCCATTTGGGAAGGGGAGGCACTGTGCCAAGTGCAGTGGAAGGGAACAAGACAGACATGTGGTCCATTCTCATCAAGCTTACTTTGGGGTAGGACTGCTGAAAATAGAGTGTTTTGAAAAAACCCAGTCCCAGTATATGATAGGAACCAGCCCCATGGCATTGTGAGGCTGAAGAAAGAGGCAGACAGATCCAGGACTTTCCAGAGTGCAATTTACTGGGGACTTACTGACAGAAGTGTGGTCTTGGGCAGCAGCAAGCCTAGTGGATCATGAAGTTTGGGTCAGAGGAGGGGATTTTTAGGTAGTCAGAACAAAAATGACTTTATCCAAGCCAGAATGTGCCTGATTTATCTCAAACTAATATCAAAGAGGTGTGTGACATCCCTCTAGGGGCGCCACTCATAAAGGGTACCCTATGAAGCCAGGGCCAAGAAGAAGCAGCCACTGGGCTCCATGCTTACTGTCCCCTCACCTTCTCGCCCTGCAGTGCCACTTCATCCAAAGCTGTGCTCCTGCCAATGCCCTCCTCTGGCTCCATGACCCTTTCTCAGGTCTTGTCGTCATTACCTCTAGACTCACACTCCACACCAGCAGTTCTCACTCTGTGCTTGAGCATCATGATGACCAACTATCAAGAAATTAGCACTTTTGATAATGAGTTTATAACTTTATTGTGTTTATTATTGAGTTTATCACTTGCTTTCAAATATAATGCCAACATTTACAATTATCATTTTCCTAAATTAGCATGATCTCTAGTGTTTCTCCCCCTTTCATCTATATCCCAATACATGTGATCCCTTAATCTCATAATCCATGGAATGGAGGAAGAGGCATTGTTCCTATTTCTTTCAGACCCTTTTCCTAAGGCACAAGGCTGTCACCCCTGTTTGAGACTCTTGGGGAGCTTCCCCTGGCCTCCTGAACAAGCACCGCACATCCAGCACAGATTGAGCAGGCTTCGCTCCATCTCTCCTGAATCTGCTTTGATAACCTCATCTCCTACTCCTCCTTCCCTTCTTGTAACCAAATGGAACTGCAGGTTTTGTTTTTTTAAACTTTCCATATCTGTGCTTCTAGTTTTACTGTTCTTTCTGCATGATATCTCTTACCCCAATGACTTGAGCCAAGTTCTATCTAATTCCCCCAATGAGAATTTCTCCATTCTCTATTCTATGCTTCTGTAACATTCTCAGTATAAATGACTTAGCACAATGATCACTAATATCTTGACTGTATTCATCTGTGCATCCTGTCTCTGTTCTTAGTGTGGTCACTAAGGGATGTACATGTCTCTTTCCTCCAGGCACTGAGCGCAGACATCCGCACATGGCAGATCCCTTACCAAGGTTCAGTGTAGATGAGACACCAAATCTCTCACTGAATCAGAAAGCATGAACCTTCACATGATCTGGGTCTCTTTGACTCAGATGACTTTTACTTACTTTCCCTGATTTCCCCTCTGCCTAGGCCTTTTCCACAGGAGCTACCTTCTAAGCATGTGTGTTACCCTCTATCTTTTTTTGGCAGGGGGATGGAGGAGACAGGGACATGAGACTCCCACTATGGCTTCTCAATCCTCTTTCCTGGTCTTGCATCTTATTGGAATGCTGTTTGTGTTAGAATGTGCAGAGTCCAGCTTTAAAGCATGGACCCTTCTGATATACCAATATAAGCTATAAGCCAGAACTGAAGGTCATCTCATCCTATGGGGTCTTGACTTCTTTTTATAAATTTTCCATATTAACTCAACATATTGCCTTGAGTGATTTTTTTCTTTTTGTTGTGATATAATTGACCCTACCACCTCAGACTAAGGGTTGCTAGAAAGATGGTCACAAGCCGGGTGTGGTGGCGCACGCTTGTAATCCCAGTACTTTGGGAGGCAGAGACTGGAGGATCCGGGTTCGTGGCCAGCCTCAGCTCTCTCTCTCTCTCTCTCTCTCTCTCTCTTGCTCTCTCTCTCTCCTTAGCGAGGCCCTCCGCAACTTCGTGAAACCCGGTTTCAAAATAAAGTATAAAAAGTAGGGCTGGGGGCGCAGCACGGAGGTAGAACGCCCCTGCGTTAATCCCCGGTACCGCAAAAAAAAAAAAAAAGATGGTCACAATATCATGCATGCACCATTTCCCCCAAATACTGGATCTGCTCTGGCCCTTGTTTCTCTCCACTGTGCCACAAATAGCATTGTAAGGGATTCTGTATGGCTGCAGAAGTTCCTACCACTGGTCCAGGCTGGGTGCTTCTTCTCCACATAGGCGACAGCCCTGACTCAGAAATCCAGCCCTGCCTGTGATTTATTTAGCACAATAATACTGGTGGATGACTCATTATTCTGGGGGATTTGAGGTTTTAAAGCATTCTAAAATAATTAGATAAAGAAGCCTAAGATTAGGGAGGCGCCTAAAGAGAAAGCTTTCAGTTCTGTGTTTGTTACTAATTTACTACATTTAGCAGAGTGGTAAGAACTTGGTAAATTACTGTGTCACCTTGAGGAAGTTACTAAATCTCTCTGAGCCTCCATTATTATGTCTATTTGTAGAATTATTTTGAAAATAAAATGAGAATGCTCCCAAAACATGTCACCAGGTGCCCGACACATAGTGGATGCCCCTCAGGAGTCATTAAGATTCAGATTATGGAAACCCAGGCAAGTTGCTTTTCTTCTTTGTGACTCCATTTTTCCTCTTCAAAATAGAGGTCACAGTTGTCATCTAGTATCATCTGATAGGAGTGTTAGGTAGCTTAAAACCCATTAAATACACTAAGAGTCTCAGATGAAAAGTCTCAGATGAAAGCCTCTCTATGAAGGGAAAAATTATGCTCTTTTTCAGAGAAACAGTTAGCTATGATTTAATATGAAATGTTTGTTTTCCTAATACTTTATTAATAAAACCGGTGTCAAATATGTAAGCTTTTAAATGTTCCAATTCATTATTTTAAGTGCCTCTTTATCAAATGGAAACATCTGTGTTGAAACAACTTTGATTCAGTGCTTGTTGCAGCGACAGTAGTATTTGTCAGGTCTACAATGAATTTCTTTCCATGTTTGCATGTATTTCAGATGCTCCACAATTAATTAGAGGGGGAAGAAGCTCCTTTAGTAGGAATCAAATAGCAGACAGGCAAAGAGGAGCCTTGTCTGTCATGTTTTGAGGGAGTTTCTGGTATTTTTGCTCTTTATTTTTAAATGCAAGGGCATATCACTGATTCCCAACCTGAACATCAATTCCTAAATTGTGAGCCAGTTTAAAACCAGATATGGCTCTGGTTGCCAAAGTTCATTGGAACAAATTCTAAATGTCTTAAAGCCTGACTCAGTGGGCAACACTTTAAATCAATATATTAATGCCACCTGTCCTGATTACCCTAGTCCCAACTACAAAGAAAAGAGGCCCAAAAAACTTAGAACAGCATCTAGCACATAATAGACTCTCTCTCTTTCTCTCTCTCTCTCTCTTGCTCTTTCTATATATTTATATTGTTTTATTATATAAATATATAATATATATTTAATATAAATAATATATATAAAATGAAGAAATAAAGTCATTTGTACCCCTATTCCCAATTTGAATGTTTTAGGACATAGATTTAGACGTAGAGCCTTCAAGTAGAAAGAGGTTATCAAGACCAAGAAAGAAAAAGATGAAGAAGATAGGGTCCCACATTCATCGTTGGGGAGGAAAGAAGACAGGGATGGATGGATTCTTGGGTGCCATCATGCAGGGAAACCAGGAGGCCATGGAGAAGAGCCTTAAATCCTTAGACTTCAGGAAGACTCTGGGCTTTCTACTTTCCCGGGTATGGGACTGTTTCCCTGATGTAATTAGCAGGAAAACTCTTAAAATGGAGAAGGGTGGTGCACCTGGCTTCCAGGAGAGCAAAGACGAGGGAGTGGAGGCATCTCAGTCTCTAGTTGGTCATGAGTGACAAAGAATCCCATGGAACCAGGAGGTTGGTGGCAGTAATTAAAGAAAGGGAAGTAGGCTGAGTCCTTGGAGCCTGCAGCAAGGGGCAAAAAAGAGAACACATGCAGAAAGGCCAGGCCAGGCCAGGCCAGGGAAGCATCCTGGAGGTCTCAGTCAGAGTGGGTAATTTCCTACAAAGGCTACATCTGTGCCACACAGAGACCTCAAAGGAGTAGCAGTATTAAATAACAGCAGCGGCTAATGCTTACATAGTGCTTCCTATGTGACAAGTACCATTTGTGGGATATGTATGGATAGCATTCCCACTTTATAGATGAGGAAATGGAGGCACAGAGGGGTTGTTAACTATCTTGTCCAAGGCCTCACAGCTGTCACCAGCTGCTCCAAGTAGCACTCAGGATTTGACCCTGGGCGATCTGGTCTCAGAGCCTGGGCATTTAACTGCCATATTAAGTCTTCCTCTGTAAATTATAGACTATCTAGCTGAGGGTTGAACCTCAGCTTTAACCATCATTATTTATGCAAATTCAAGAAAAATAAAAAATTCGTTGACAAATTACAATAAATGTCGACTTGATAAATTTTACCCCTTCAAAATAAAATCAAGGTGTTTGGGCAATATAATCATTTTTTTAAAGAGCTTTCATGAAGGAGCAGACTTACTGTAAAAATAAAGAAGTACCTCCAACGAGCCTCCAAGAAGCACGCAGTGGTAAGCTAGTGAATTGTAAGTCCAGCTTGGTAAACTAGTACCTGCTGATTTGTTCCCCAACACCAAAAGACAGGCCCACAAGAAATGTGTGGAGCTCTGCGTCTGCTCAACTCTGCTAATGTTCCAATGCTTGCAAGATGCATCTCTTTGTGAGAGGTTAACAAATGGGGTTGAGCATCCTAGAAAAATGAGACTCAAATAGCGGGAACAGGCATGGCTGGAAAAGGTGGATGAAACATGATCGGCAAAGCTTGTTTGGCTGGAGAACACTTGCAGGCCGCTCTCTTCAGGCAAGCACGTGTATGCTTGAAGAACTAATCTATACTGGCGCAGTAGTACACAAGCAAAACAACAAAAAGTAGTATCTGGAATAGATTTGAAAAGCATCACAATTAGCAAAAAAGCTTTGGCTCTTGGCCGGCGCCTGCTGAGTCTACATTTACAGTTCACAGCTGTTCTGCCACCTGCACTGCTCCTGTGTTTTGAAGCAATCCATCAGCTGCTGCATGGTTCACTGTGATAACCAGCCTCCCAGATGGCCCCCAACCATCCCTTTCTCCTGGCATCCACACCCTAGTGTGGTCCCCTTCCACATCTGTATGATCAGCAGAACATGGTAGGAATGATAGCATGCCCCAGTTGAGATTAGGTTATAAAAGATACTGCCTTTGTTGCTTTTAATCAGAGCATTTTCCGGGGGGAGGACAGCCACCATGTTGTGAGAAGCCCACAGGAGAGGGCCCTATGGGAAGCACTGAGACCTGGTGGCAAGATGAGTGGGTGTGAAAGCAGATCCTCCAGCCATCAGGCCTTCAAACACGTTGACGGAAACCTTATGAGAGACCCAGAGCCAGAACTACCCAACTAAGTCACTCCCAGATTCCCGTCTCCCAGAAATGAGGTGAAATCCTAACTATTTGTGGTTGCGAGCTGTCTGTTTTGGGATAATTTTCTATGCAGCATTAGGGAACTAGTACATTCACTTGGCTGACACTTGCCAATTTAGACTTTTCAGTTTCTTCTGTACTATAGATGAGCTCAGATAAGAATTTTCACCCAGAAATTAAATTGGGCAGACCGATCCTATCACCATGTGAATGGAGTTACAGAATATTAGAGAAGCCCCTTCAGACTTTTCATATTTACAGACTCAAGTCTACAGAGGGAAATGATTTACCCATGCTTACCCAGTCAAGGACATGATCTTTGCTCTTTCGGGCACCTCCATATCAAGGACTTCTGAGTGCACAGCTAGGTGCTGGGATCGCAGACTGAGGGGCAGGATTGAGCAGGAACCGGATGGGGTCTTGTATCCTTGATGGCGTATGTTATGGTTTGAAAATAAGCCGGGCGTGGTGGCGCACACTTGTAATCCCAGTACTCTGGGAGGCGGAGACCAGAGGATCCGGGTTCGTGGCCAGCCTCAGCTCTCTCCCTCTCTCTCTCTCTCTCTCTACCTAGTGAGGCCCTCTGCAACTTCGTGAGACCTGGTTTCAAAATAAAGTATAAAAAAATAGGGCTGGGGGTGTAGCGTGGAGGTAGAATGCCCCTGGGTTCAATCCCCAGTACCGCAAAAAAAAAAAAGAAAAAAAAGAAAATGTCCCTCGGACCTCATGCTCTGGAGGCAGCCACACTTGGAGGTGGGTCCCTGGGGGTGTGGCCTCTGAAGGCAGGGTGTGGCTGCAGGTGGATCACTGGGGGTGTGGGCTTGAGGACCACATATGTCCCCCACCCCCTCCCTTTGCTTTCTCTCACTCTCTCTCTGTTCCACACCATCATGCCCTGAGGACCTATAGCCCTGGCTCCTGCTTGGCAGCCAGTGTAAATGGACTGTATATATGGGTTGAAATCTTCAGATTTGTAAGCAAATAAATCTTTCTTCCTCTAAGTTTGTGCGTGTCAGGTGTTGGATCACAGCGGTGAGAATGCTGCCTGAAACACCTTATTACTTACTGCCTGTGAGGTGCCGGTGCTGCGTATGCCTCATGCCTGATGGTTCATGCTCTCAAGCTCCAGCGTTTTCAGTACATTATTTTATTTAAGTATTTTTCCAACTCAACTTAGGGAAGTCAGACATATGACCCAACGTTATTGATGTTTTAGTTCCACTTCCACCTTTTATAGACTTTTTAATGTGGTCTTGGCAATGTGATGATCTTAAGCAAGTAAATAACTGTAGCAATAATAAATCAGTAAGAATCAATCCCAACCCTACTGATGATAAAGGTCAGTCTCCTAAAGGACATCAGACTAATAGCTGTTGTGTGTGAAGAAATATGAGGGCTACAGAGCCAGAGGTAAATGTGGCCTACAAGACAAGATAATAAGGGCCCAAAACTCTAAGGTTGTGATTCTCCAACTTCAGCAAGCATCAGAATCCCCCGGAAAGTATGTTAAAACAGCATACTTGGTCTGGCTCTGTAAGCTTTTGATTCAGTATACCCAGAATGGAATCTGATAACCTGTATTATACCAGATTCCCAGGTAAGAATGAGCACACATTGGGAACCCTCCTCTGAGGTCTAGATTTAGGGTCACAAACTCAAGGGTGTTCGACAGCCAGACAGTGATGTGAATAACAGATGTAACACTAGGGAGTGGTGAGACCTGTGGCTGCAAAGTGTACCCGTGATTTAAAAACCATTCAAAACAGAGCATTGTTTTAAATATAGTGCAGGAAGGCAGACATTTGGGATTCAGACTTTTGCAGCCACTGTTCAGCTCCAAATATATTCTTTAAGAAAGCACAGAAACCCATATCATATCAGAGTTCTATAACTTGGGCTTAGTTTTTACTCCATTGTCCTTTTTCAGAGAAGTTATAATTATTGAAGCATTTTATCCCCTAAAGTCTATTGGAAACAAGCCGACATTGCCACTTGGGGAATGTGGTTTGAGCATCTTCTAAGCATTTTCCAGGTGCTAGGGAGTTCCCGTTTGTCCCTCCAGCTTCACTCGCCATCCTTTCCGACCTGCTCCGCTCCCAGAGGCTGACCTCTGGGAACCAAGTGGACTGTCCCTTGTCTTCCAGTTTCTGATTGGTCAGTGTGAGGCACTGATAGGACACAGGAGGTGGGAGAAGCCACCCCACCCCGGGTCATGGTTGGCTGTGATTGTGCATCTCTGAGGCCACAACTCCCATTTGGTGGCCACCTCCCAGAGTTACTGCTACTTTTTCCTAGAAGCCACTTCGTTTCCTGGGCACTTCATGTCTAAGGGTGGGCACAGCCCCCTGTGTCACCATTCCTTATTGGTTTCCCGTAGCCCCGACAAACCCTTTGCTACTGGTCCCTTCGTTGGTCACCCCTTTTGAATGTGTAATGTGTTTCCTACCTGGACTCTACCTGATTCATAGTTTTACTCAATCTGCAGACTGTATCTCCTTACCATCAAAGTTACATAAGTCAATTTAGCAGCAACAAGGCAGTTAGCAGAACAGTGGGCATTGTTCTTTGGTAAAACCAAGTGTTAAATGTTGCCTTAATTACAGAATTAACATTTTTGTCCAAATGCTGATCAGCAATCCAATTCTGGAGTCCAGGTTCTTGTTCAGAGGGAAGCTAGACAAGCTCAGTATTGACTTTACCTCGAAGGATCCTTCCATGAAGCCTCATGATTGTTTGCTGTTATTACCAAGGGACTCAGCTCAGCAGCCTGGGAAGGCATTGGATAGGAGACTTGTCCTGATCACACACCAAGCAGAGTCGGGACGAAGTTACACACACTCGACACTTCTACACAATTTTTCAGGTTTCTCTGGTTTGTCAGTGACACATTTGGGACAAGCATCAACCCTTCGGTTCCATGGGGTTCTGGCAGTGGAAAACACCACAGGTAACTATGGACAGAACTCGACAATCTCTACAAATTGGTCTGCTGGTGAAATCAGGTCGTGGGGCCTTTGCTGGGAGTGACAGGTCAGTAACATTTCTTAGTCTATGACAAGAAAATACAAACCTGGGCCACCAGGCAGAGCCATCATGGAGAGATTGCAAATTGGCAACTTGCAGGCATTGCATGATCTACGCGCATGTTTTTAGTTGGCCCAACTAGTGTCTTTATTTCTTTTTCAACTGGCTGCCAACATTCAACATTTGGAAGATTTCATATAAAAAATTTGGATGTTCAGTTTTCATCCAGAAACATTTTCTCATAGCAGTATGATGCTATACATAGAGTAGAACACTTGATAAATCCTGATGGAAATACTAATGTCTGTACACTAAGAGTATAAGTAGGATTGGGCGTTGCCTATTACTTAGACATTTACTAATAGTCCAGTATCTGTTGATGACCATGTAACTACTAGAGACAGATGTGCAAAGAATGTACATGTAGGTCAGCCTGAGGTTCAGTGAGCATATTGCTTGTATTTTCAAAATTAGTAAGTAATTGCTGAGTCCAGGGGTATTATCATCCCTTTACCCATGAGAGACATCCATTTAACATGTAGCATGGGGGCAAAAAGCTATGCAGCCAGGTTCTGAACCATGGATCACATAGAATGCATTTTTTAGCTGGAGTGAATTAATTTTAAAAATCATCAGTGGCAGAAAATTATGTTACTGAAGTATAGAAAAGGGGTAAAATGTAGTTGAAGGCAATGTTTTAAAATGTCCAGACATAGCCAGGCATAGTGGCTCATGCCTGTAATCCTAGCATTTGGGAAGCTGAGATGGAGGATTGCAGGATCAAAAACATCCTTAGCAATATAGCAAGACTCTCAGCAACCTAGCAAGACCGTTTCAAAATAAAAAATAAAATAGGGTTGGGGGGGTGTAGCTCAGAGGAAGAATTCCTCTTAGTTCAATCCCCAGTACCACACACAGAAAAAAAAAGGGAAAGAATGAATGAAAGAAAGAAAGAAAGAAAGAAAGAAAGAAAGAAAGAAAGAGAAAAAGTCTAGACATTTGTAGGGAAGACAGCATTGGGAGTCAATGCTGGGGGACTTCAGCCAGGCTCACATCCAGCCCTGGGACACACAGGAAGCCACAACTTTCAAACCCAGACAGCAATGGCCCCAGAGACACTATGTTTGAAGGGGAGAAGGGGACCCTAGAAACAGTCCCAGAGTCACTCCAGGTCTGAGATATTGCCTAATTTAAAACTCTTAAAAGCCCAGCTTTCAAAGTATCTTCTCTTTCTATTTCATCATATTTTTTAAACTTGCCACAAAGGTAGAAAAACCTTTTGCTGAAATTATTTTGATGATTTTTGTCCTATTTTGTTTATGAAAGGAAAAAATCAACAAAAATTCAAATATGACTTTGTGAAGATTTCTTTAAGATATGCATTGCTTTCTGTTAGCTCTAGCAAATGGTTCACTTTTGGGGAAAATAATAATATAAGTTTTACACTTAGATCCCTCCAAAAACAAGTTAACTGTGTGTTCATCTTCAGAAAGTATTCTGTATATAACAAGTTAGCTATACATTTATCTAAAGAATACCTGAGGTTATTTTCACCATAGAACATTTTCCCTCTTACTGTGATTGAGTTCAGGATTGAGACCTGTTGGTACTGTGTTCTGACCTGACCCCATAGCTACATACTGGGGTCTTTTGTGGGGACGGAGTGGGAGGTTTGGACTGTTGCCATGTTCTCTGTGCCAGGATATACCACTGAAATGTAGTACATTAAAGCAGTAGATGCTATTATTTTTCCAACATTATAAATGAGGACCTTGAGTATACTGCTTAATGTTACTCAGCTTGCTACGTGGAGGGGCTAGGTTTCAAACTCATGCAGTCTGACCTGTTGTATAAGCCTCATGTCCACATGAACATTGGGTACGGTCTTTTAAAATTTCCTTGCCAAAGCCAGGCATGGTGGTACACACCTGTAATACCAGTACTTGGGAGGCTGAGACAGAAGGATTGCAAATTCGAGGCCAGCTTCAGAAACTTAGCAAGACCCAGTTACTAAAAAAGGAGGGGGGATGGGCTGGGGGTGTAGCTCAGCGGTAGAACACCTCTGGTTTCAATCCCCAATATGCAAAGAAAAAACATTTCTTTGCCAAGTGTGTAGGTAAAAATGGCGTCTTATTGACATTTTAGTTTGCATCTCTTTGATTACTAGTGTTGCTGCACATTTCATTATTTTGGCTCAAAGTCACACAGCTCCGTCGTGTTGGAGCTGGGAATCAAACTTGTAATTTCCTGTTTCCAAAAGTGTGGTCATGCCATTTCACAAACCCTAACATGACACTGTTCATCATTCATGCTCACCAGCATCACAGCCACTCTAAAGCTCTACTCTCATCTTACTCAGTTACCATGGAACAACCTCCAATGTCTCCCAGGTGTATTGTTCATGTTTCTTAATTGGTTTGCCTTACATAATAAAGTGACATATTGAAATAAGACTCCTCATCTTCATATAATTCATGAATATAATTAGTAACTATGTGGATAATATAAAGATTAACAGGATCCATGCAATAAGTTGCTAACTCAGATTCGATATACTTTGCTGCCTTTTCTTTATGCACTATTTAAGGAAAATTTTAATTTATTTTTTTCTTAAAGAAAAATTTAAATTTGCAGTGAAATTGTGAGGATTACTTGGAGGGAGGGGCAGTCTCTGTTTCACATGAGAAGGTTCAGCCTGTACCAGTGGCCCACTCCTCTGTCCTAACTTAACTATGATATGCCAATCTAAGTGGAAAAAAATAAAACTTTCCTTTCGGCCCTTTCTTACCATTGTTGGATAAGGATCCAAATAAGGACATATGTTACTCATTTATTTTCTTTTCTTTTTGGTTTCCAGTTCTAAAAAGTGTACAGCAAGTTCTCTTAAGTAGATTTGTAAGCATGAATGCAATATATATGATACTGGAAAGAGCTTGCACTTTTTAGGAGAAAGTCATTTCACAATTATATAGCAGTAGTATTGGTTTTTTTTTTTTTGCATTGGAGATTGAAACAGGGGCATTCTACCTCTGAGCTACATCCCCAGACCTTTTTATTTTTTTTTTTAATTTTGAAACAGAATCTTGCTAGGTTTCTGAGAGTCTGGCTAAGTAGCTGAGGCTGATCTTGAACCTATGATCCTCCTTTCTCAGCCTCCCAAGTACTAGGATTACAGGCATGTGCCACAATGCCTGGATAATAGTAGTGTTGATATTGTCCTGGTTGAGCATGTTTCACAGGGCTCAGTAGCATATTTTGTGAGCTTAGAAGGGAAGGTGCCAGGGACCTGAATCCTCCCTCCGTCATAATCTGCTGGCATATGGGTCACCATGGATATCTTCATGGTACAAGTTGTGGCTGTGAGCTGAGATCACTGTGGCTCTTGTAGTTCTTGTTGAGATCACAGATTCTTGATTTTCCACTTTTTGTTTTGTTGTGTTTGGGATGGGGGTCTCCCTATGTTACCTAAGCAGGCCTCTAACTTGTGATCCTTTTGCCTCAGCTTCCTGAGTAGCTGGAATTGGAGGCATGTGCCGTCTTTTAAGTTGTGGTGTCAGAGCCCCTTACCAAGGGCAAAGTTGAATGCTTGCAGGACTTTTGCCCAGTGTCCTGGCTGAGCCCAGCAGCACCACGAGGTTATGGAGGAGGGGCAGGCAAACAGGTAGTAGAGACTTAGAGATGTGGCCTCAAGAGGTGATCACAAAGCTGTAATTCAGCTCATCTCAGAGAATGTTCTAGATATGATCTACAGGTAAAGTAGATCACTGAGCTGCAAAATGCAGCCTCTGAAGCCATGACATGTTTTCCTTTCTCTTTTCTCTTAAGTTGGGTTCTCCTAGAAAGAGTCTGAGCTAAGGGTCCAAGTGTAAGATGCATTAAGGAAATGCTCCTAGGAAGAGGGTCTGGAGGCAGATTCCGTAGCTGCTTAGTCAAGTGCCCAGGTAGGGTCCAGTCCTAGGTGGCCCATAGGATAATTACCATTTTTTGTTTTGAGCTTTAGGCCTTACCTGTAAGTCAGAATCCTGTGAAAGAGCCCATCTTATTTTAACACATGATATGTATATTTCTTCCAGAAATTTGGATAGAGTATAAATATATTGGTATATACTCTTTACCTATGGTAGAAGTACTGGGTACTCAAAATTCTGATTGAGAGGTAGGTTAATTCTACTGTTATTGCAAGTCAGGGTGAACGGTGTTATTAACGCTGAGCAAAGGTAGAAGGTATTGAATCAAAGGTATTGAATCAGGCCCTTGGATCTCCCACATCTGATGGTATTTGCACTACCCAGCTGATTGAAAGCCAAAGTCATGTAGGAAATCAAGTGCAGTCAGGTACAGCCTTAGAGGAGGGGTAGGGTTCACTTGACCTGATCATCAGACACCCAAATTTTGCCAACTTCCTGGAGGGAATTTGGAGAAGACAGCAGAGATTGCCCTTTTGTTGGAAATGAACATTAGAGTCAATCTTTGGCTTTGGGCATCATTGCTGTGATAATGATTTTCCGCAAGTAACACAATTATTACCTTTTTCAGTGCTAAAGCCACCTTTATTTTTCCTTCTTTTATTTGGAATGAACCTTTCTAGAGCAATCACATACTTCTCTACAGTCCTAAACAGAATATGCAGATCACATTATACTCTCCTTAATTATTCAATGTCATCATTACAAATCCCATTTGGTGTTCAAGGATGTAATACACTCAAATGCCATTGACATGCGCAGGCCCTTTGTCCCAGATACGAAACAACCCCCGCCCTCACTGCTTTGTTGAGACTTTTCTGACATTTTCCTTATGAGCAGTCAGGTGACTCTTATCTCTGATGCTCTCTGTCCATTACAAGTCCTTACATTTCCATGCTCTTGGTTTGGGGTTTGGAAACCAGATAATCACATTCATTTGATGGTCATGAAAACCAAGAGTAAATAAGCTCTGAAAGCAGGTCTGAGAAGATCTCCAGGAAACACAGTGTGTGGCCTTCAGTACATGTGACATCAGGTTTACTGCCTAGGGATTACTTGTAGTTTTTTTTGTTGTTGTTGTTTTGTATGTTTTTTTTTCGGTTTTGGTTTTGTTTTGTTTTGGTTTAGTTTTTGTTGTTTTGGGGATGGGCAAGGTTACCATATTCCTGAATTCCAAGTAAGTAATGTTGAACCATAGCTTCTAGATAGAAACTAGCTAATGCATTAATTCTCATATCACTGGGTTGTTATTTCAATAAAAATCTATCAAGATTTGAAAATAGTTCATGCATCTTTGAAAATGTCTTAATGTTACCAAGGAGTCGGTTACTTACTTACCTGGCCCATATCTTGAAATTAATTCCTAAAGCTATTTATACTACACAGGCTGTCCCTGGAGCCACACTTTAAAGGATGCTATTTCCAGCATGAGCTCAGTCGTTCAGGGCAGTATCCTGGGGTTTTCAGTTCAAAAAAATCAAATTAGTACAGCTGGGCCGATTACCAAAAGCCATTAGAAGACTTTGGTTTCCTTTATAACAGCTCCCTCCTCTCCTGCACTCTTCCTGCCTTGGAACCATGGATGTTCAGCATGAGAGCCTTTTTTCTGAATTGCTCTTGGCACGGGCTGCAGGCAGCGAGCTTGCAGTCAGAAGTTCCTCCAGAACTGAAGTTACATGACAACACTGATCGTGGAGCCAAAGCTCAGAAGGAGAGCCCCGCTCTGGCAAGAGATCTTTTCCTCTGAGCCATGCCAAGGATAATCACTTATTCTGGGAGGCTTTTGATAAGCTCATATCAATGCTAAAATATAGACTCTACGATAAAAATAATGATCACTAAAGTGTTTATCAATCATATTCTCAGGTTTATGAAAAATAATTTTCTGTTAAGGTTTGTTATGACTGCATGAGTTCACCCTCCTCCAAATTCATATCTTGAAGTCCTAACCCCAGTATCTTAGAATGGGATTACATTTAGGTCTAGAGGTAACTTAATGAAAATGAGGTCGTTAGGGAGGATCCTAATCCAGTAGAACTGGTATTCTTATAAGAAAAGATTGGAACAGACACAGAGGGAAGACTGTGAAGACACAGGGAGAAGGAAGACATCTTCAAGCCAAGGAGAGAGGCTTCAGAGGGAAGCAACCCTGGGAACACCTCCATCCTGGACGTCCAGCCCCCAGAACTATGAGAAAATAAGTAATTGTTGTTTAAGCCACCCAGGCTTTATGACTTTGTTTTGACAGCTCTGGCAAACTAATACAGGTTTCACTGGTTAAAAACCTACATCATAAGCTAGGCATGGTGGCCCATGCCTATAATCCCAGTAATTGGAGACTGACACAGGAGGACTGTAGGTTCAAGGCCAGCCTCAGCATCTTAGCTAGAACCTCAGCAACTTAGAGAGACCGTGTTTCAAAATAAAAAATAAAATAAAATAGGGCTGGGGGTATAACTTGGAGGTAGAATACCCTGAGTCTAATCCCCAGTGCCAAAAAGAAATCTAAATTATAAACCAAAGAGTTAAAGGAAAACCCATAACTATATACAGCACAGTGGTACCAAAGATAACGTTTGAGATATAACTGGAGAGTATCCTTTTGCTCTGCAGCTGGACCTGTTTATCTCAGATATGTATATTATTAGTCTCCAATAAACAGATACTCTTTGCACATAGGTGTCCCTTGCCCTACTCTAGACACAAAACACATTCCTCACTGAGCATCTTTCTCATCTTCTCCAGCCAGATGAGCTCTTTTGCATTCTTGGCTCTGTGTCATTCATGTCTCCTTCACGCTCTGTGTGTCTGCAGAGCTAACATGCTCCCGCCACAGCAGCAGTTTATTCTCCCTGCCATCTCCTGTCCTTTATCCTTCAGCCAAAAGAGGAGACCCTCCTGCAAGTCATGCACCTAAGCAGGTGCTGCCTTTCAATCCTCCGAGATTTATCTCCTTTACCAGCCTTAAGTTAGTTGACCAAGAATGAATTGGCTATTAGTGATAAGTAATCACTAATAGTGATAGATAATCACTAAGACAGCTTGCAAAAAGAATAAAATCCATCAATGTACTGAAATGTAATTTCTGAAGAACATGAAGAAAAGAACCTTAATTTGAGGAGAAAAATAAGGTATTTTCAACCCTACATAAAGACCAAAGCTAATGTGCATTTTTATTAAAATCATGGTGATAGAAGATGGATTGTCACACTGCAAGACTGTGAAGTCATGGTGTGTGCTTGCTCCATGAGAAGGGCGGCGCTCAGCTCTGGGTGCACGTTACAGGTTCCTGAGGAATGTTTAGGGAATTCTGATAGCTCTCATTCGCTGAGTTAATTGTTTTGGGGTAAGCTGCATTCCTTGGAATTTTAAATATATAGCAGGATTTTGAAGAATAGGTCATTAATGCAGGAAAGGAGAGACAGAGGAAAGTTGGCAAAAGGAGAGAGATGGATCTTGAGACAGAGGTTGAAAGATAGATGGGAAAAAAAGGCCATTGGTTTATTTTTTGTTGCTAACTACCATGTACAGACATGCAGGGCTCAGTGTTTCCTTTGCAGGCAAAATTTGGAATAAATTAGGTTTGATTGCAGCTAAGAGCATCATATTAAGGCCTTGGAAAAACAACTCAAATTGTTGCATTGCCAAATGGATGTTATCTTTAACTATGGTATCACCATGAGACAACTTAATAAATTACAGGGTACCACAGGCTATTTTGATGAGATTATGGGTTCTTTATATTGCTTACTCAGACAAGGATAATAACAGAATATAACCATGTATGTTTACAGTTCCTATTGAAAAAGACCTTAAGGACAATCAGGATGAAATTAATGATGATTGCACCTCCCGGGCATGCTTTCTTTAAAATGAAGTCGGCACCACCTCAGTCTTGCTCAAGGTGAGCAAGATTCCACTTAGAAGTGACCAGTGGTCCACTCAGGCAGCAGCATAGTTTTCTCTGCTATTCTTCCTATGGGATGATATTTACTTGTTGATTTTGTTGAGTTCTTCAAGTGACAAATACTTGAGAACTCAAGCAGGATTTTGAGTTATTACAGGCAGCAAAAAGAACCTGTTTAAAATAGTGCTTCAGCAATACCATGTTTAGCACTGGGGAAAGAAATCCTGCAAAGGGAAGTTGACTGAGATGGTATCAAAGCGACTGTGTACCTATTGTGTCAGTCGACTGCAATGAGGACTCTCTTTATAAAGATAGTAAACAAACAAACAAAAAAAAAAACCCAAGTCAGCCGGGCGTGGTGGCGCACGCTTGTAATCCCAGTACTTTGGGAGGCGGAGATCGGAGGATCCGGGTTCGAGGCCAGCCTCAGCTCTCTCTCTCTCTCTCCCTGTCTCTCTCTCTCTCTCTACTTAGTGAGGCCCTCCGCAACTTTGTGAGACCCAGTTTCAAAATAAAGTATAAAAAATAGGGCCGGGGGTGTAGCGCAGAGGTAGACCGCCCC
>PVJS01001205.1:69464-103077 GCA_004027185.1 Glis glis | reverse complement strand
TCCGAAGAGCTTCCTGATCTTCACGTCTTGGACTGGGACTGAATTAGTGGTTGCTCCGATCCTAAGACTCCAGCTCTTAGACCGTTCGACCAGCTACTGGTTCCTCTGACTCTCCACGTGCAGTCAGAACCTGGGACTACATTGCTTCAAACTGTAAGCCCATCTGATAAATCCCTTTTTAAAATATACTCATTCTGTGAATTCTGTTAATCTAGTGAACCCTGGCCAATACACTGTCTGACGCTGCAAGTAGTGATGGAGGCCAGGAGTGCTCCCATTATGGGAAACCAGTTCTTGCCTCCCTGTATCTTGGGACACACGCAGGGAACTTGGGCTTTGCCAGTCAGTCCCACGCTGGCTCTCACGCAGGAGCTGGTCATGCAAAGGAGCAAGGGTAGCATGGAGCCTCCTTGGGCAGCAGCCTCCTGTGGTCTGCAGAGGTGGCATACTCGTGGTCACCACAGGAGCCTTGGAGATGTCAGTGCCACAGGCACAGGGGCATGATCATATGACCTTGTACCCAATCTGGAATGTCATTTTGGAGACTGTCCCCAGCTCTGCAGTCTCTTAGGCTATATCTCCAGCCCTCCCAGAGAATCGGTGACCTTTTACTTTTGAATACATTCATTTTCTTCTGAAATTAGCCCAAGGTGGTTCCTGTTGCAACTGAGAACTTTGGAGAAGATGGCTGCAGCTCCAGGCGAGGGCTCAGCTCCAGACCCGCATCTTCCAGGAAGCCTCAGGTGTGGGAAGGCCTCTGCATTCACCCAGAGAAAGCGCTTCTGTCTGCCCAGGCCTGGGAAGAAGCAAGGGCGTGGAGGAAGCGGCTGGAGAAAAGGATGTCTGCCCTGGAGCTCTGGTGGGAGGCTGCACACTCCCTGGGGAATCCACCTGCAAGGCCCGGAGCCTGTGCTTAGGTCCCACCCAACAGAGGCCACCATTTCCCTTTCCTGTGTTCCTCTCGTGTCAATGCAGGTCAGAGCCAGGCCTGTTAGAGCCTGTGGTCCCCAGCTCCCTCTTCCCTGTCCCTCCTTCTCCCCAAACTCTGCCGGGCACCCTGGTTCCAGGGCCCTCGGTTTATCCTGCCCAGGAAGCAGAAGGCTATGGGTGCCCATTAAACTTACAGCACCCAAGACAAGCAACAAGGTCAATAAAGCATCACACATGAGGAGCATGGAGGGGGAGCAGCCCCCACCGCCCAGGGAACAAGGTCTGTTAATAAGGATGGAAGTCAGTGTGTCTATGAAAAAGAAGCGGTGGTTACAGAATACAGTTCAGAAGGTACCAGAGACAAAGATGGTTCTTTCTCCTGTTGGCATAAGTCAATCCAGGGAAGAGAAGAACTGTAATCTTTTACTCTCAGATGCACTATGTAAAGTATGCAGTAATTGCAGTCTCCTGGGAGAATTGAGTGTCTCTTATGGATAATTATCCGGAGCACAATAGCTATTAGGTACAACGGCATGTGTCACACCGGATTTGTTGTAGGTTTTGTTCGTTACAATAGCAAGCCTTGTTCTTATTTGTTCAGTCTTCTCTTATCCTGTGAGCATGTTTATCTGCTCATAACTTAAAACTGAGAGGGGACGTTAGTACAGCAGGAGCTCCCCTTCGCCACCTCCCCAGGTCTCCCCTCCCTCTCTCCCCCTGGTTCTATGGCCGTCATCACACATGGATCTGCTTTCGCGGATGACAATGTGCATGATGAACGGAATAGAAGGGTAAATTTAAAAGAAGATGTAAGACATATTCAAAGCTTACTATTATGTAATCTATACTGTACATTATACTATGATTATTAAGGGAAATCTAATTAAGAATTATGCAACGGGAAAAGTCTAGTCAGAGTAATTGACCCCTTTACCATCTCTGAGACAAAAACAGAAACAAAAAAGCCTGCAAAGTTACAATCCCACTAACTAAAGAAATCAACCGGGGGGATAATAAAAGAATGTTCTGAGGGAATTCCCAAACAGCCACAGACGCTGACCCTGTGACGTGCCTGCCATGGGTGCTGATGCACTGTCACCCATTCAGTTGTTCCCAGTTCACAACTCCAATGGCCACGTGACTTTCGCATTTTCTCTCATTTCGGGGTACAGCCCCCCTTGTCCACAGGGGATACATTCCAAGACTCTTGTGGACTCCCAAAACCTCAGATGGAACTAAACCCTCTAGGTGCTACGTTATTTCCTCTATATACACACCTGTGATAAAGTTTAAATTTACAAATTAGCCATAGTAAGAGATTAACAATAATAAAATAGAACAAGTATAGCAGTATACTATAATAAAAGTCACGTGAATATAGTCTCTCTCAGAATATCTTGCTGCACTGTACCCCCCTTCTCGTGACGATGTGAGATGATGCTGAGCTGAGGGGAGGTGACTAACACAGACCCCGCAATGCAGTGTTAAGCTACTACGGACCTTTGGACAATCCGTCCAACTGATAGTGTTTATCTCTAGAATTTTCTATTTAAATTTTCTATTTTACATTTTCGGACAGGTTAATTGAAACTTCAGGAAGTGAGACCACCCACTTGGTGGGCCGTGGGGGTGGAGGAGCCTGTGGGCCAGTGAGTGACAGGGAAGAGGTCTCTGGAAGCCTCAGGAGGGGGGTGGGACAGCCACACTGGAATAACCCTGTTCTCCAACTCACAAGCTTCTTCATTCACACACACACACACACACACACACACACACACACACCCCAATGGCGAGAAGACCCAAGAGTAACCACACCAAACCCAGCCATGAGAATTCAGGGGAACAGAGTGTCCTGGTTTTAACACAGTGCCAGCGAGCTCGTAACTGACTTTTATCCGCGTCACACATGAAACGCTACTCCAGGCTACAAAAGCATAAAGCTCATCTTTTCATAAAGAGCGAACAGTAAATCTCACGAGCTGGGAAATGGCCGGGAGAATAGCAGTGTTCCCGCCCGTAGGTCAGCGGGAGGGGTCACGTGGCTCTAGTACCAGGCTCTGAGTCCTGAGCTGAATTCACACACTACCTTGATGACCTTCTGCATGTCACTCAGCCTCGATCCCCTCCCTCTACACAAGATTCGGGCCAGCCACTTGTTCCCTTTTAACTTTTCTTATTTTTTAAGATGATCAACAGTAACAACGGCTGCCGCGGTCTTCCCAGAGATGCTGTAAAGACAGTGTGTGGTTGTTCTCTATAAATGTTTATCTTTTCAGAGTAGGAGTTATAAGGAAGCAGGTGGGTTTAGAAAATAAAGCCTTGTAATTCTACTTATAATTACGCACTTAAAATAATACCACGTTGTTATAGTGATGATGTCTGATAGAGAATTGCTATTTAGAGCTAATAAACTTGACAATTGGTAAGAGAGTAGATTTTAAACGTCCTCATCAAAACAAAGGACAAATATGTAATGTATAATGTGTTACTCAGTTTGATGTAGCCATCTGACCATCTATGCCTATGTCAAAACATCATGTTCTACACTATAAATATATAAAAGTTTTATTTGTCAATTTAATTTTTTTGTGTGGGGTACTGGGGATCGAACCCAGGGGCATCCTACCTCAGAGCTACACCCCCAGCCATTTTTATTTTGTTTTATTTATTAATTTATTTTTGCGGTACTGGGGATTGAACCCAGGGGCATTCTACCTCAGAGCTACACTTCCAGCCCTATTTTTTATTCTTTATTTTTGAAATAGGGTCTCACTAAGTTGCAGAGGGCCTCACTAAGTAGCTGAGGCTGGCTGCAAACCTGCGATCCTCCTGTCTCAGCCTCCCAAGTACTGGGATTACAAGCGTGTACCAGCACGCCTGGCAAAAAATACATTTTTAATAGATAAGATAAAATAAAACTTAAAATATAAAAATAAGCCAGGCATGGTGGCATATTCCTACCATCGTAGCTACTCAGAAGGCTGAGGCAGGAAGATGGCTTGAGCCCAGGAATTAGGAACTAGCCTGGGCCACATAGTGAGAGCCTATCTCAGAAGAAAAAAAATTAAATAAAGCTAATGAAATAGATATATATATAGATATAGATATAGATATAGATATAGATATATATGTTTCTATATTAGGTAAAATTACCAAGACCCTCAGTTCCTTTGCAGGAACTTACCCATGGTAAGCAGCCTCCAGGATGGCCCCGAGGACCCTCACTGCCAGATACAACCTTTTCTTCCCACTCCTACACTGTTAGATGGTCGTCTGTGTGACAATAAAGGACCCGGTGTCTACTGTGGCTTTTCCCACTGTATCTTGGGCTACTCACTCTAGGGAAGCAGCTGCCAGTCCTGAGGATTCTCAAGACAACTTTTGGCAGTGTCCATATGGTGAGGAACAGTGATTTCAGCCACCAGCCTCCTGCAACAGCCACACTTAAGTGGCCCCTCCTTAATTTGAGTCTATAGATGATTAGCTTGAGTATAACCTAATCAAAGAACCCAAGCTAGAGCCACCCAGCTGGGCCTCCTGGATTCCCAGCTCACTGAAACTGAGATATAAGTGTGTATGATCTTAACCTGATAAGTGTGGGGCAATTTGTTACTCAGCAATAGGTAACTAATGCATTGCCTGATTAACACACACAATCATGGGCATCTGCACTTTCATCTAGAAATCCTTGGAATACTATTTCACCCTGATAAATGGAATGCATGCTGGAGTCCTGCCCCAAAATTGTCCCTCCAGAGGCTCCATCCTGTCATGGTGTTCTTTAGTCCTTCAGTCAGGAGACTGTAGTTGCTCGTGCCTCAGATCACATCAAATTCTGTGGTACATCAGCTTGGGTTAGGTAGAGGAAAAGAGACCCTCTTGACTGTCATATTTTGATCAAGGAAAGAAAAATATAAATGAAATCATTTGCCCTCCTAAAGGAAAAAACAGTCCCTTGAACTTGTCCTAAGGAGAATTCAAATTTTATGACCTGGGAAAATCTGCCTGGTATGGTAACTGCTTGGTGCATTGTCTGTTAGTCCAAGAGCCTTTTCTGAATCAAAGAACAAAAAAAAAAAATGAGTTATTTCTGCATATCTTAACTCATGCTTTTAAACATCTGGGAGATTTCATAAATACCCAAAGATAATGGCTACTCAGTAGTTATGTAGCATACTCTATGTGAGTACATTAATAAAAGATCATGCCTCAGATCTGTCATGACCTATTAATTTCTACATCCATCATTTAGTTAATCCCCAAATTCCTTGCCATCATCTTAAGATGAAACACCCTTGGTCAACAAAATGATTTTTATTTGTTTATGTAAAATGATTCATGAAGTAAAACTTTTTTTCTGATTTAAACTACAAAATCCAGTAACTGAGTAATGCTGTAGTAAAATAGAGTGCTCTAAATACCAACAGGAATGATATTAACGAAAAGTATTAGAGATGAGTACAGGAAAAGAAGATTAAAAAGTAGAATTGTAGTTCTACAACATGGAATTTAATTTTGGAGAGGTGGTCTGCAATTGGAGTTACTAACACTGTTTAAATGAGTTGGCAATGCCTTACTCTGGACTTCATTCTATTACATAATAAAAATCTTCATCATAATGATACCTGGAAAGTAGAAGGCTGCCTGCGAGACATTGAGAAGAAAAATGAGCAGATATGAAGAAATGTGGCATTGCACTTTGAATTCTGAAAAAAATATATAAACCCAGTCCAAATATCATCAAATCAACCCAGAACTAGAAAACTGCTCTTTGAAGAACTTTCTGCAATCTACCTCTGTTTAATTCAGACTTGAAAAGCACTTAAATGTTCCTGAAATCTCAGTTCCTTCTCAATCCAGACTTGAATCCTCAGAATCCAAGGAAGAGAAAATATTCAGGAATATTTCAGAGGTCAAAAAGACGAACAAATTCAAACTAAAGCCACTAAAAGTATATGAGCATTTAAATATAGTATGAAATTTTAATACCCATTTTTAATACCCAAATTTTAATACCCATTAATGATTTTTTAAAAAAATAACCTCTTAGCCAACTAGGGATAAAAAGGAAATTCCTCCAACTGATAAAGGGAAACTATAAACAAAACCTTAAGTGAAATACCGAACGCTTTGCTTCCCCCTATGAGAGAGAATAAGGCTAAGAGTCAACCTTCACCATTCTACTGAAAATTGTACTGGAAGTTCTAGTCATTGCAATAAGGTGAGAAAAAATCAAAGGAATAAAGATTAGAAAGGAATGAACAAAATGGTCTCTGTTTATAGATGATATTATGATTTACTTCGAAAATCTTGTAAGATGTATAAAGCAATCACTAAAAAAAGTTATGTGAGAATTCATCAAGTTCTTAAGATACAAGATTACTATACAACAGTCAAATGTAAATTTATTACTAGCAGAAACAATTGGAAATAAAACTTATTTTAAATTTAGTTTACATACAACACCAAAAGACATATAATACTTAAAAATAAGTTTAATAAAAATGATATAAGAGCTCCACACTGAAAGCTCTAAAATATTACTGAGACAAATTGAATAAATGAATAAATATATACTATGTCCATAGATTGAAAGAATCAATATTGTTAAGATGCCAGTTCTCCCCAAACTGAGCTACTCATACAACACAATAACCCCGGAAGGAGTTTTAGAAATTTATACAAAGTTATTGTAAAATTTCTATAGAAACTCAAAGAACCCAGAATAATGAAATCAGTCTCAAGAAAGAACAAAGTTGAAAGTTTTATACTCTCTGACTTTAAGATGTATAGTTATCAGCCCACGCCTGTAATCCCAGTACTTGGGAGGCTAAGACAGGAGGATTGCAGGTTCGAGGACAGCCTCAGCAAGTAGCAAGACTCTCATCAACCTAGCCAGACCATGTTTCAAAATAAAAATAAAATCGTGCTGGGGGTGTAGCTTGGAAGTAGAATGCCCCTGGATTCAATCCCCAATACAACAACAACAATAAAAAAGATGTACAGTAATCAGGAAAATGTGGTATTGGCATAAGGATTGACAATAGTCTTACAATTTTTTTATTTTTTTCTCATAAAGGGACAAAGTAATCCAATGTGGAAATAATAATCCTTTTAATAAATTATGCTATAATAACTGGACATCTATGTGGGGGAAAATGCACTAGGGTATCTTTCTTACACCATCCACAAAAATTATTTTGAGATGGGTTATAGAAGAAATATAAAAGCTAAAATCATAAAGTTTCTAAAGGAGAACTAAGAATATCTTTGTGACTTTGGGTAAGCAAAGATTTTTTTCAGACACAACATGGAAAACAATACCATAGCTATTTTAGAAATTAGACTTCATCAAAATTTAAAATTTCTCTTCATCAAAAGACATCATTCAGAAAATGAATAAGCAAGGCACAGATTCGGAATAAACATTTGGAAAACAGATATCTGATTAAGGAATTGTATTTAGATTTGTAAAGACTTCTTAAAACAATAAAAAAAAATAAAAGTAAGCAAGAGCTTTCAACACTTTATGAAAGAAGAAATACACAATGAAAAATGTTCAACATGGATACTCACCAGGGAAATACAACTTAAAACTACAGCAAGATACTGCTATGAACCAACCAGAAAAACTAAAATTAGGAAACACTGATAGCAATAAATATTGGTGAAAATTTTGAGCTACCAGATTTCTCATATGTTTTTGGTCAGAGATATAAAATGGTATAACCACTTTGGAAAAAGATGTTACAGTTGCTTAAAAACTAAAAAACACCTATCCTGTGACCCAGCTGTTAGGTATTTTGCCCAAGAAAAAAATGGAAAATATTGCTACAGAAAGGTGTGTACACAAGTGTTTACAATGGCTTTATTTATAATAGGCAAAAAAAGAAAACAGCCCAGGTGACCATCTATACAGAAATGGATAAACAAATTGGGGTATATTCATCCAGTGGTATGCCAACAAGAAGTAATGGACTGCTGATTTGCATAACTTACATAAATCTTAAAAGCATTTTGCCAAATGGGAAAAAAAAGGCCTACACAAGAGAACAGACTGTATGATTCTAAATGCAGAAGTTCTGCAACAGGAAAACTCAATCCGAGGATGATGGAGGCAGATCTGGAAAACTACAGTGGGACATTTAGGGTGACCTTGATATTCTACATCTTGGTGAGGTATGCATTATATAAGTATATACTTTCGTCAAAACCCAGAGAATAGTACACTGAAGGTTTGCAATTTCATTTCACGTAAATTTTATCTCATAAGAGAAAAAGTGTCAGTAATATCTAACTCTCTGAAGGCTACTACTGTATTATGAAGAAAAATATACTCTATAAAATTCATCGAAAAATAAGGTGGGCTGATGGATGGAGGAATGGATAGGTGATAGGGAGGCTGTAAGGAAGCAGAGTAAGCATGCCTGATTTGGTACTCATGGGATGAATTAGAAGTCTTCACTGTGAAGTTGATCCAATTTTGCTGTATGTTTAAATTTTTCATAATGTGTTGGAAAAAAACTTCTCCTGGGCTATACGCTGCTAATTACTATATCATTTAGCTTCTAACTCCGTACAGGGTTTGGTTTCTTCTTTCTCCTGCCTTCAGCACATGTTCTAGGGTCTCAGACAGAATGACCACCAGGCAATCCCCCACACTGTACATCCATGTCTCCCGAACTGCCCAGCACGCCTGACCGACATGCTCACCAAGAACAGATCACACGCACCGTGACTGAACTCATCGTCTACAGAGCAGCGATACATGAGGACACACGAAACACACTGATTCGAATTGAAAGATATTTCCTTCCATGCAAAGTCAAATATAATTTAAAAACACCAAGTTTTCATGGAGATAAAAATATGGCTATCCGAGGAAACCTACAAAACTCAAGTTATCGCAAATCTAAGTTGACAAATAAAAAAGTTTAAATGATGACAGAAAAGACTCTGAGGGTGCTAATCCAGTAATGGATACAGAGGGGGCAACGAGTCTGATTTCCTTTGCAGGGAAAGCATGACCTAGTAATAGAAATGAAATAAACTCATGCAAAACAATCGGGGAGCTTTGCGATGCTAACCAGTGACGCGGTGGTGATTCAGCACTCTGTAGGAGAGCAAACCTCAACAGGGAGCGATCAGGAATAAGTCAGATCCAGGCCTAATGACAAGGGCTTACTTATATTACACAGCACTTTACAGTTTTCTAAGAGCTTCCAGATGTTTTCTCTTGGCTCTCATAAAAGCACTATGAGATGAACAGGGCTTAACATGATCCCTACATTATGGGAGAACCTGAGGTCATGGTGCTGGAAAGTGATGGGGTCAGGCTAGAGAGTGGGTCTTCCAGCTCTTCATTTTCCAGGCAGGAGGCAAGGATTGCAAAAGGATAACCCACTGGGATGGAGATGGGGATCCTGGGGACCTGACTTATGATGGGATCACACCCTGATTAAACCCAGCAGAAGTATGGTGGAGAATGTCTGGCAAGAATGTATTTAATACACCCAACCTACCAAGCATTGCAGTAGCAACATGGTTCCCTGTAGATTGTCAGGGTTGCCCCTTGTGATCGCAGGGCTGCCTGGAGCCGGGGCTCGCTGCTGCTGCCCAGCTTTGAGAGAGAGGCTCAGACCACGTGTCGCTAGCCTGGGAAAAGAACAGAATTCAGAATGTGGGATTCAGGATCTACTGGATACACACTGCTTTTGGCCCACTGTAAAGTTGGACAACTGGGAAGTTGAGCCATCCTAAGTCAGGGACCATCTGTATTAGCAGAGGGTAGGTATTATAAGGTTAGATCAAGAAATCAAATTAGATGGGTCAGGTAGAGCCTGGTGGTAGCAAAAAACCACAAAAGTCTGGTGTCTTTTTAATGAGGAAAAACAGTTTAGTGGTCTAGAGGCCAGATCTGGGTGCCTGACTCACCCAGGTTCCAATCTTAAACCCAGCATTTCTAGGTGGCCTACAAGCTACAGTCCACTCGCCTGGAGGAAAAAAAAAAATAGCAATTGCCCTTCAGCACTGTAAATCTCTATTTTCCCCCTAAAGAGGGATTCCTAACTTGTATGAGCTTCAGGCCCCGGGGAATCTGGAGCCTTATCTGTGCTCCATAAATAGTAGTTGCTCTGGTCTCCTGATGCATGAAACTGATGTTGTCACTCAAAATGCAAAGCTCCGCCCCTTCCATGCTGCATGAGGCAGGATGTGTTCAGTCAACCCTAGGAGTCATAAGCCCTCTATAGATCCCACTGGATTAGTGAGGCATGGTGGCCGGAGGCTAAATCACACCTCCAGGACCTAGCTCGCCACAAGGGGATAACTGCACACTATTACGCGCACGCTGTTCTAAGCACTTAACCTACGACCTCAATGAATCCTGTCTCAACCCCAGGAGAGAGGCCCTTCTATCTCCATCTTACAAATGAGGAAACTGAGGCAGAGACTGGAGAAGTAGCTCACCCAAGGCCACACTACAAATATGTAGCAATGCTGGATTCAAGAGCAGAAATCCAGGGCTCACCCGAAACTAGAGTGGCTCTGTTGCTTTTCCAAGTACCAAAGATGTTAGTAGGTAAGGACAGTAAGAATAAATAAAGGCAGCCCTCTGGTCTGTGGGTTCCACATTCAAGATTCAACCAATTACAGATGGAAGATATTCCAGGAGGAAAGCTTGCGCCTGTCCTGAATGTGTACAGATTATTTTCTTGCTATTATTCCCTAAACACTGTAGCAAAACAACTACTTACATGGAATTACATTGTATTAGGTACTATAAGTCATCTACAGATGGTTTAAAGTATACAAGAAGGTGCACATATATTATGTACAAATATTATGCCATTTTATTGAAGGGACTTGGGCATCTGCAGGTGTTGGTATCCAAGGGTCCTAGAACAAATCCCCCCAGGACTCTGGGGCAACTGTACTTGTAGAACAGAGCAGATTCTCACAGAATTTCTAAGAGCTGTCCCTCAGTGTTCAGATGCCCTTAAAGAGAAGAAACTTCTAGAACTTCAGATGCCAGGTTTCCCCTGAATTTGAACACATTTCACCATGTTCTCAATCCCCACAGGCCACACAAACCTGCCCTCCTGTCTTTGAGGAAGCAGCCAGAACTCCCTTTCTCAAGTTGGTCTGTCTGGTGAAGCCAGTAATTTGGCAGAATTGGAATCCGCTGTCCTCGGGAGGGGGCTCCGTACACACAACGGTAACTATCCGACAGTGTTCAACACCTCACACAAGGTGGCTTCTCACTCCGGTAGCAGTGCTATGAAGTAGGCACCATAAGCAGCTCCTTTTTTTATGCCAGGAAACTGAGGCTCAGAGAGGTTAAGAAACTTGATTACACTGCAGCTGAGTGGTAGAACTAGGGCCCAAACATCCACCTTGGAGTCTGCATCCCACGTTCCACGCTGCTCTGCCTCTCTGTGCGGAACAAAATCAGAAACAGCAGGAGCCGGAGGAGACAGCTCTCGTGGTACCTGGGCCCTTGTTTTGAAACTTTGCCTAAAATGCCTGAGGCTCCCGTTAGAAAGAAAGGGTCCTTCCACTCTGGCTCTCAGACATACACGGCTCTTGGAAGCCTTCCAATACCCTTTTCCTCCATCCAGGGCAAACCTTCCTCACACCACCCTTTGTCCCCCTTATAATGACAGGGCTGGGTGCTACCTGGTGAGGTCATTGGAAAAGCCAGTGCTGGATCTCATGACCCAGACGGGCCAACAGAACGTTTTCCCAGCGCCTGGCTCTTTCCAAGGAAGATGAGCTAAGGGTAGGAGGTGGTTGTTTATGTAGATTTCAGCTTCGCGACAGCTAGGGCCAGGTTTCCAGCGGACACACAGGTGAGGAAGGTCAAAACAATAACAAAACACCCTTCATTTGAGATCACAGTAATTGCTTAATTATATAGTGCATTATGCTATGACATTGCTGGGGCTTCACACTCCCCATTGGGCCGCCGAACCTCCTGCTGGTCTCTGGGTGTGGCCCACAGAAACTTGTGGTTTGCTGAAGGGTTTCCATGAAGTGGCGGAGTCGGGCTCTCTCATCTTGACAATCTGAGCCCAACAAAGGTTCAGAGCAGCCCAGCCCCCAGAGTCAAGACCAGTTGGATCTGGAACTGAAACAGGGGATCAGGTTAGGATCAAGAGAAGCCTTCTGTTTGGCGGGAACATCACTCCCCGTGCATGAAACGTCACTTTCTTTTATTTTCTCTCTAAACAAAAATGATACTTCTGTGTTGCTTGGTCGCTCAACAAGGAAAGAGGAACTGTTTCTATTCTTTATCATTTGCTGTTTACTTAGTGTTCAGAGGTAGAATCTAATATCTGTGGAAAATCTTGTGCATAAACTGGAAATTCTGGCTTCTTAAGTAATCTCTTCATGAAATTTTACTTTGGGATGCAAGGATTTTCTTTCTATTGACTGTCAAAACAATGTTTGATGTTGTTGAGGTGTGCTTTGTTTTGTTTTTCTTTACAAGTACTGCAAAGTTGTGTTAGAGATGTAAGATTAAGGTGTTTTTTAATGTTTCTCTCTTGCTCTCTCTCCTTCTCCCTCTCTTTTTATTATTTATTTATTTATTTATTTACTTGCGGTACTGGGGATTGAACCCAGGGGCATTCTAACTTTGAGCTACACCCCCAGCCCTATTTTTTATTCTTTATTTTGAAACAGGGTCTCATGAAGTTGTGGAGGGCCTCACTAAGTAGCTGAGGCTGGCCACGAACCCAGATCTTCTGGTTTCCGCCTCCCAAGTACTGGGATTACAAGCGTGCACCACCACACCCGCCTCTTTCTCTCTTTTTAGTACTGGGGATTGAACTTAGCACCTAGTGCATGGTAAACTTGTACTCTACCACTGAGCTATACCCCCAGCTCCCTTTCTTGTTTTAGAAAAGCAAATGTACTACAAGAAAATGAAATACAAGAACTTTAAATTAAGAAAAAATTACTAATGGATTCAGTGGTTTCAGACAGTTATCAGGTAGGTCAGTAGGAAAAGAAAATGAAGAAGAAAGGAACAAACATTACTTTAAATTTTTTAAATTACAAAGTTATTCCTAAACTTTTTAATCCACATTCTCTTGAACGTTCACCAACAGTGGTGCTGAGGATTGTGGCCGGGGGCGTTCTACCTTAAGATACATCCCAGCCCTATTTCATTTTTTCATTTTGAAACAGGGTCTCACTAAGTTACCACACACCCGCCTTGAACCTGTAATCCTCCTATCTCAGCCTCCCAAGTACTGGGATTACAAACCTGTGCCAGGATGCCCAGGGGAGACAGGGATAAAGAGATAATTAAGGTTAAATGAGGTCAGTATGGTGGGTCCTGATCCAATCACTGGTGTCCTTATAAAAAGAGGAGATACAAGGACATAAACGCCCACAGAGAGACCATGTGAGGGTTCAAGGCGAAGAGGGGCCTCTAGAAGCCAAGGAGAGAGGTCTCCAGGGAAATTAGCCCTGCCCACCCCTGGATCTCAGACGTCAGCCTCCAGGATTGTAGGGAAATAAATGCAGTCTGAGCCCCTCCATCTGTGGTAGCTTACCTTGCTCTGGCAGCCCTAGCCAACCAGTACACTTATCCAATAATCGTCTTGGCGGCCATCTGAGAGAGCTCCTGTACACCTGTGGTTCATCGTGCTCATTTCTCAATGGATTCATCTGGTTTCTAACACCCAGAGGGGCTCTTGTGCCCAGGGACTACCCTCACGGTGCCGGGGGCCAGACTGGTCACTAAACTGCTGTCCAGTGGATGGCTTGCTGGGTCAAAGAGCAAGGCAGTGGAGTTGTTTTTAATTTGGCTTTCTGTTGTGAGACTAGAAATGGGGTTGGCGCATAATAGGCGTTTGATCATTATTTGTTCAGACAAGTGGGCTAAGGCTTTGAGAGCCTAATGAATTCCTTTCTCCCATGTGGGGTCTTCCTACACAAAGAACCTGACTCCAGTTGGAACTCCCTCCTGGTTTTTCCAGGGCTGCATCTCTCCCCACTTCTTTCAACCTCTAAAACTGTGCGTGGGTCTTTCTTCCCAATGCCCTTTCTGAGCTACATTTCTCCTTTCTTTGCAGCAACAAAAATCTCATTGATTGCATTCCAAAGGACAGAGCAGTTTTGCCTCTGGAAAGATTACTGGTAGATAGTTAATGTCCTGTGGCCTGTGAGCAGTGCTACATCGAGGCAAGTACATGATCCTTCTTGGAGCTCTGTGCACCTTCCCCCATGGTTAATTTTCTTTTCCTAAGGATAGCAGCACCAGCTGATATTGATTGGCACAGTGCATCGCAATTTGCAAAGCAGATAAGTACACATTATCTCATTTAACCTTCACACAAGCCAGTAAGTTGTATCAGTAAAGATGATGTGGGGAAGGTAATATGATCTTAGTGTGCAGATCTCGTATCTATTGATTCATTTACACAATCCTACCCCTGTTAGACCCATGAGGTAAGCTAAAGTACATACTTTTCTTTTTTTTTTTTTTTGCGGTACCAGGGATTGAACCCAGGGGCGTTCTACCTCCACGCTACACCCCTGGCCCTATTTTTTATACTTTATTTTGAAACCGGGTCTCACGAAGTTGCGGAGGGCCTCACTAAGTAGCTGAGGCTGGCTGCGAACCCGGATCCTCCGGTCTCCGCCTCCCAAGAACTGGGATTACAAGCATGCGCCACCACGCCTGGCCCTAAAGTACATACTTTCAATGACAAAAGCAACTATGTGGACACTTCGATGTAATGTGCCATTTCTCTGTGTGAATTAATGTTCACGAGACAGCCGGCCCTGCTCCGATCAGTTGTAAACATCCTCGTGTGTGCATTTTGATGCTGCAAGTGATCCGAAGAGTGGTTCTCAAGTGTATTTAGGAATACTTATTCTGCTATGTTGCCATTTTTTATTTTTATCATTGCTGGAGATTCCGGGCCAGTGGGCAACATTCTCTTTAGAAACATCCGAAAGAATTCTGATGGAGCCGAGTCTGAATCAAAGACTGGTACATCTGACAAGACAAAGAGCCAACCTCCCAAAGGTTTCAGCTACAAAGATGCTATCACGAACTGTTACTGTTGAAAACAAGAAAGAGTCCCAGGCTCTCGTAGTCAGATGGTCTTCATCTGCCCGTGACGCCCACACATCCAGCTCCTGAGAAGAGCTGCCGATCACAGATGCCTTGGGAGGAGGAGGGTTATTTTTTCCGTTTCTAAGCAGGAAGCAGGGAGTATGACGCGCACTAACAGTTGAGGCACCATATGTGAACCCCTTAGCTCCTGTGCTTCATGCTGAGTCGAAGCGGTGGCTCCTTTGTGCATCCTCCCGGCAGCAGCCAGGGAGCTGCTGAGAGCTGGTGTCGCCTCCGACCGGCTCTTCTGTCGGAATGGCAGTCTTTGAAAGCTGGCTTTCAGGGAGCATTCGGTACCAGGAGGGAGGGTGTGCCAGCAGAGAAAGATTGTAAATTGATAAGGCTGGATCTCCTTCTCTTACCTCGCTCTAGAGGGTCTTTTGGTGCATTAGAGTCTCATATCACAATGAAATTCAAGTTGACAGTAACATACAGGCACACAGCACTTGGTACACCCCCCAACTCCCCTCCCCCAATACAGAGTATTGAGACTGTTGTTGGGAGGGTCTTTTGTGAAACATTCTTGTTCATCTTTGAAGTCAGCAACCAAAAAATAGCACATCTGACTTGTTCCAAATGGAGAAAAGCTTCAGGTCTCTTCCCAGTTTTGTCAGCTCTTGTAGTGATTTTGCATTGGGTCAAAGAGGAGAGTCCTGTCCTGCCGCCTGTTCGAGTTGGTTCTGAGTTGTTTGGGTGGCCTGGGGAACAGGATATAAAATGTCTTTCCTGCTTGCTGGTTAACTCCTAACTCCTCTGTAGTTGGCATCCTTAGGAAGAAGCAGATTGGCAGTGGACACATGGCAGAGGCTGCGCAGGGCTGGGCCGGCTTCAGCCTCCACATCACACTGTCAGCAGCCGAGCCAACACCGGCTCCGGGGAATCCAACCAGCCTCTCTATGTGGACACCGCCCACCTGAATGGTACTCCGGGCATGCATAATAACTACCCTGGTGTGCCCCCAGCACACATGCGCACATGCAAGAAACATCCAGGCCGCCTCCCATTTGCCCATCCCTATGGGCTCTTACTTATCCCAAATCATGCTCATTCTATGGTACCCACTGCTTTTGGGGTTTTTTGTTTGTTTGTTTGTTTTTTGGGGGGAGGGAGAACTAGGGATTGAACCCATGTGGGTTCTACCTCTGAGCTACCACCCCAGCCCTTTTTATTTTCACTTTGAAACATCTCACTAAGTTGTGAGGGTCTTGCTAAGTTGCCTCAAATCTATGATCCTCCTGCCTCAGCCTCCCAAGTACTGGGATTACAGGCATGCGCCACCATGCCTGGCTGGTACCCAGTGCTTTTTAAATCACTCAGCTATGGGGATTGATTACTTTTCCTGAACTTCCATTTAGCACCACCCATGAGAAGGCAGTGGCTCCATGGGACAGACTGGCCAGGTCTAGCTGCCACCAGCTTTCTTGTTGGGGGATGAGAGCAGTCAGCATAAAGGAAGAACTGAATTCAGATGTGAACAGTGAAATAATCCACAGGATGGAATAAACGCGACCGCCCCTCACATGAACAACTGTCAGTGCCTTCTCGGGAGAGAAAAACTGCAAGAAGGACTAAACACCCAAACACACTAAAATGACATCTTTCAAAACATTTGCCCTTATTTTCCCTGCTGACATAAGCCTTTCCAGAAGATTTCTGGAACCACAGCCTTTCCCCAGTCAAAAAATTACTCCTAATTGGGTTGTGCTCCTGGTGTAATGCAATTGCTCTCAAAATACAGACCCAGAGCAATCCAAATCAAAAGGAGCCACGCCTTTGGGGGTGCACGCCTGTTAACACTAGTACTTGGGAGACTGAGACAGGAGGATCGCAGGTTCGAGGCCAGCCTCAGCAACATAGCAAGACTCTCAGCGGCTTAGCAAGACCCTGTCTCAAAATAATAAATAAATTAATGAATGAATGAACTAATTTTTCAAAAGAGCTGGGATGTGGCTCAGAAGTAGAATGTCCCTGGGTTCAATTCCCAGAAGAAAAAAAGGGATGGGGGCAAACTTTAGAGAAAATAGTGAGACCCTGGGTATACTTCCTCCCGTGGCCACCAACGCATCAACTTCTAAACCCTTTTCTTGTTATCTGTGAAAGAAAAAACATCTGTGCTTTGTAGACACCTTGGCACATGGTGATAAAGGTAGTGGATCAGTGAATTAAAGGAACCTTGGATGGACTCCTACCCAACTTCTTGTGTTAGCAGAGGAGAAAAATGAGATCCAGAGAATTGAAAGGTTTTGCTTACGGTCATTCAACTAGCTTGTGGCAAAGCTAGGGTTAGATCCTGGGCTTCCTGGCTCCGTGCCATGGAGCTGCAGAATCCCAGGGTTCTGAGGAAGGGCCCAGTCGTTCAGTGTTTGAAAGCTGTTCTCATAGATACACCAGGTGTGGGTCGGATTGGCTGTGTCTGAGCTCCTGGTGATAAGATCTCGCTTCCCAGGGCGGCCCTTTCATATCTCCGAATGCGGCAGAACGTCTTCGTTTCCATCCCAGTCCTACTTTCGCTGTTGGAGCCCATCACACGCGATCTTCCTGCTTCCACGCGCCATGCCTTGAGAGCTGGCTGAGCTGAGTTCCCTCTAGTTCCTCTGTCCCCGTTGAAGCACTGCGTCAGGCCCCTCTGCAATCTCCTCTCTGTGTTTTCGGAGTGCTTTGTCCTTGTCTTCTTAAATGCGATGCTCAAAACCAAATGCCAATCCAGTACTCCCCCTTATGTTCAGGGGATGTGACCCAAAGAAGAAGGAGATCCCCATTTTGTAGACAGCCTGGCACCAGGTGACAAAGGTAGTGGAATCAATAAATTAGTGGAACCTGGGAGGCGACCATATCCAACGTCCCATGTTAGCAGAAGAGAAAAATGAGGACGGAAATGGATGCCTGAAACCGTAGATAATACAAAACCCTGTATACACTAGGCTTTTTCCTCTATGTACAGGCCTACGATAAACTTTAATTTATAGATTAGGCATAGTAAGAGATTAACAATAACTAATGATAAAACCAAACAATTATAACAATATGCTGCATAAAAGTTATGTGACTGTGGTCTTTTTCTCTTAAAATATGGAATTTTTCATTTACTGTTTTCAGACTATAGTTGAGCTCTGGTAACTAAAACCAGAGAAAGGAACAGCGTGGAGAAGGAGGGGCTACTGATCCCCAAAAGTGATTAGATTGGCCCAGAGAAGAGAAAGGCGGCTCAGCGTTGGAGGAAAGACCCCTCCATACCATGATTGAAGATGGGCTGAGCAAACGCACGAGGGCTGCCCTCCACCACGAGCCCTGGGTGGCTTTACCCTCTGCTGCTGAGCCACACTACACACATGGGTGCTCATGAAGTTAAGTCTTTGAACACACTTTAAGCTTTCTAAGTATCCTTCTATTACAACATGAGGATAATAAGTAATAATATTGCACTGCGTACTAGAAATTTGCCCAGAGAGTAAAGTACTCTTGCCACAATAAAGAAAAGAAGAAAGGAAGATTACTCTATGAGATGATGGATATGGTAATTTGTTGGACTGTAGTAATCACTTCATTATGTTTATATCAAAACATCATGGCGTGCACTTAAAAAATACACAATAAAAAGGGAGTAGGGTGTAGCTCAGTGTAGAGTATGTGCTTAGCATGCCTGAGGTCCTGGGTTCAATTCCCAGTGTACACACACACAAACCCATAAATTTTTATTTCTATTGATTGGTTTATTTATTGGTACTGGGGATTGAACCCAGGGGCATTTTACCTCTGAGCTACACCTCCAGCCCTTTTTATTTTTATTTATTTTTTATTTGGAAACAGGTCTCGCTAAGTTGCTGAGGCTGGCCTTGAACCTACAATCCTCCTGTCTCAGCCTCCCAAGTACTGGGGTTACAGGTATTGACCACCATATCCAGTGTATATTTTTGACTTAAAAAGTAAAATGCCAGTCTATCTGACTCAGCCTTTCCTTCTAACTTGTACAGCAAGGTTCTCTGGGGTCTCGATCCTGACTGTCCTTCTACTGTGTGACTTGTCTTCGAGCGGGACAGTCCTGTGTCTCCTGGCTTACCAGGAGGAGCGTCTCACCAAGCTGCTGCTGGCCATTGCTTAGACCTGCCTGTGCCAGGCGTATCCACTGAACCTGTTAGAGAACTTCCACCCTGCCAACCTCTAGCCCACATGCCTTCATTCCGTGCACCAGGATATCATCACGAGAGACTGTGCCAAATGCCTTGCTGAGCACACCATGGCCGCAGCATTTCCTTGACCTACCAGTCTGGTGGCCTTGTCCAAAGAAACCATGAATTTGCTTTAAGGTGATTTGTGCCTGTGAACCTCGGCTTGAGCATCTGCCACTACTGCCCTGCTTCTGGCAAATATTGACCAACGGGCCCCTGCCCCGCCTGTCAACTCTGCCACATAAAAGCCTGAGGAGCACTTGGCTGCTTTAAAGGTGGGGGTGTCTATGAATGCACGGGGACCACTGTGGTCCCAGGCTCTGATTCCCACAGAGCTCAGCTGGATATGTTTCCCAGAAGCACACCAGCCCTTCCCTGTGTGGTCTTGTGGAGGACAGAGGATGGGAAGGGAGCACTCCAGGGCTGCTGGCCTTGTGTGGTTCCCAAGGAAACATGGAATCACTTGTCCACCCCACTCCTCTAAGAAGAAGCCCTCAGGCCTCCCACATCTTCCAGTCTCCTCACCTGCTCCCTGGAACAGGCCTCTGTCCTTGCTTGATTTTGATTTACCTCCCATCTCCCTGCAAACCCACTCTCACCTCTCCCCAGTCTCCACTAGAAGCATACGCTCTTGGGGCCCTCTAGGTCAGCTTTGTGAATTTATGTTGCAAAAGGACCCTAACTGAGCTGGGGCTGTAGCTCCATGGTAGAGCACTTGCCTAGCATGCATGAGTCCCTGGGTTCCAAGACCCTAGCGCAGTATCAGAATTCCAATCAATTAATTCCAATCCAGCAGAGCATTCCAAGCCAATCGACTAATGTGCCACTCGCCAATTTGGTTTCCAGAGGAGAGTGTGTGTTTCCCACCCAACCCCCATAGTGATGTAAGAGCCCTCTGTGTTTGCGAAGCCACAAATCTTTTTGATCAGAATGCCATTTAAAATCATCACAAATAGGTCTGTGATCTCTGCCTTCGACACACAGGGGCTCCTTTCACTTTTTTTTTCCCAACGGTTTATTGCATAAATATTATTTTTGCCATTATTCTTCAGCACGAAGGTGGGATCATCGTCGGGGGGAAGAGACAGTGATAAATGAGCCCCCAGGTGTTGCCGCCCTTCAAAACAATCCTGTAACAAGTAGTTAGGAGGACTGAGGTCATTTTCAGAGGCAGTCGTTCTAGAAGGTTCCGCTGTAAGGGGTTCTGAGAGAATCACGGTCCCGTTTGGTAGCTCTGGGGCATGCATGAACGTGGCTGCTCTTCAGGAGACAAAACGTAAGGTCTGTGTGTCGAAGCCTGTTGAATCAAAGACAGTCAACTCCTGCTCTATTCCAGCAAATGATAGTTGATGCTTGGAATGCAGACAGCTCTGTATATTGTGTACTTTTCAAAGCACTTAATCTGCCCTAACAACATATGGTAAACCCAGACGTTAACTCTCCCTAACTACTTAGAGGCTCAAATTCTGAGAATTTGAGGGACTTAGTCAAGCTTGTTGTGCTAATTAGTAGAAAGGTCAGTAGTAGAACGCAGGTTTCTTCCATGGAAGGCACAGACTTTTCAAGGACAGAGTTAAGATGATGGAAGAAGTATGGCGCTGGACCCAAGCAGACTTAGATGCCAGTCCTAACTCTCCTCATTACCAAACTTAGGTGGCCTTGGGGTAGTGACTCAAGTGCTCTGAATTCTAGTCTCTCTCTGCAGTGGCGAGTCTGAAGCTAAGGAGCTGAGATGAGGTAGAACCCAGTGGGGCCTCCATTCTGGCCACGGCCAACTCTATAGAAAGCTCACACTGGTTTTCTCATTCATAAGATGGAAGTGACTGCCCTTTCTCAAATGCTAATTTCCATCAGTCTATCAGGGAAAAGATGACAAAGAAGGTTAGTGCAATACAAATCTGCAAGGTTATTTTCAGAGGGAACAGGATTTTCCCTTATAGGTTTTCCATGGCAGTTACAAACACCAGAGATAATCAATTTAAAAAGAGGAAAGGTTCATTATGGCTTACAGTTTTTTCAATATACTTTTATCGATGCATGGTAATCACACATCGTAATGAGGCTCAGAGTGGTAGGAACACACTTGCACACAGCATTTGGTAAACTTCCCCACCCCAGCATGCTCCATACATGATATCATGTATTATCCATACATGATATTATGTAAATAGACAGAGATTCGTAATTTGTTCAATGATGGGACCCTCTTGGGAGAACATTTCATGGCACACAGGTTTTGTTGGGTACACTTTGTAAGGAAAAAACTTCTATTCCCCATACATGATATTAAGATTGGTATTGATAATTTTGCATATGTACATAGCATTATTTAAACTATTACCTTCATTGCATCTCATTCCCCCCTTCCTCCCTCCCCTAAACCCCCATGATCGCCCCATTGGAGTCTCTACTCCTTTGTCTGAGATCTCTTTTGTTACTCAATTTCCCTCTAGATTCTACATATGACAAACACAACTCTTCACTTTCTGAGCATAATATTCTCTAGTTCCATCCATTTTCCTGCAAATGACATAATTTTGTTCTTGTGTGGTTCTACTTTTATGCACCTAAAGGAGCCAAATTCATAGAAACAGAAAGTAGAGTGCTGGTGGTCAGGGGCTGGGAGCAGGGAATGGGAGGAGTTAGTGTTTAATGGGTTCAGAGTTTTTCAGTTTTGCCATATGAAAAAGTTCTGAAGATGGATGGTGGTGATGGTTGCAGGACCACGTGAGCAGATTTAATGCCACTGCGCGGTATGCGGAGAAATGACTCAATTGTAAGTTTTATGTTGTGTGTATCTTACTACAATTAAAAATAGCTAGTGCTATTTTTAATTCCCCCTAGAAGCCACGGACACTCTTATACACTGTCCCCTCGGCATCACAAAGCACTGGCCTCTCACCAGGGATCACCGTGATCAATGTTGCTGCTCCTCGTCCGACCTGCAATGGCTGGTGCCTTGAGAGAGGCTGGGATTTTTTTCCTAACGGAGTGGTTTCTGTTGAAGCCTGGAATCCGCTCTCCTGATGGGGTGAGGGCCATGTTGAGGTGGTTGCGTGGCGGAAAGCGCCTTGGCGATTCTCAGCACATCTTCTGACTTCAGCGACGCTTTCAGTTTCGTCTCCCGCTGTAAAAGCAGAGCACACTGGCAGAGGTTTTCCATGACTGGCATTCTTTCACGATTCTTGCTCTACCGAGTGTTTTTTGAAAACACCTCTACCCATAAATGCAACACAAACAAGTTGCCCTGTGAGTCATAGGACTTGAATACATGCTAAGTCCATGTAATAATCTTTATGTAATTTGCCCCTTAGTCATTGTCTGGCCCATTAGGTAAATATGCAGCGTGCATTTCTTTGAAAATAAGGGCCTCTATAAAAACTACCGTTGTAAACAGACTGAGCAATCAAGAGTTCCATGACAAGTTTAACTAAAGGCAGTTCTTTAAAGATAAAAGCAAATCTGTTTTGAAGTCATTCGGCATGAAATACTAAACAGGATTGCTCCAAGTCCACCGTAGGCATCGATTGTTTTTTGAATTACACGGGGGTTGGGGGTCATCATGAGCTAGCTGAGCACTAGAGGCAAATGCTGACATGTCTCGGCTGAGAGCGCCTTAGTACCCACCGGGCAGAACATAGAGTTCAACCGTCTAGCTTCCTTTTGTCAGCCTGACCTGGCCCATCCTTACCTCCTTTCCTTATAGACTGGGCTGGCTCAGGAATGACCTTCTCAATGGGCCCCTCCCAGAGAACTCTCCTCATCCGGGTTACCCCAGAACCCCACTTTTGTAGTACTAACCACATCCCATTGTAACTGATGGCTCATTGACTAGCTCCCCAGGAATGTGGAGTTATTTGAAAGAATGTCTTTCATCTCACATCTGCAGTTCAGGGCCTCGTGCTCTAGAGGCTCGCTAGGTAAATGGTGCTGAACATAGACCAAAATTAATTCATCAAATAAATCCATCAAATGATCACAACATACCCCATAACTATGTCCAACTAAATGATAATAATGAAATACCTATCCTTCAACTTGTCACTTCGAGAAGCATCAATGGGTATTTGTTAAGTATCCTTCCTCAGGCCCCAAGTCAGAGACACAACAGGAAATAAAGAATGAGAAGACATGTTTGGTTTTCCTCACACAGTTTTTAATTTTGTCGGAAAACAATACATAGGATACTTTCTAAGGCAAGAAAGGACATGACTAGATGGCAATTTTTACACCATAGATAGATTTCTAAAGTAACCCAGAAGAGATAGATAGGAAATAATAATGAATGAAATAAAATAAAAAACAAGAATTTCAATGTTTCAGTTAACATTCTCACTGCTGCGATGTAAACATTGACACACACATTTAGAGGAAGGAAGATTTATTTGCTTACAGGTCGGGAAATTTCAGTCCAACTGTATATAGTTCGTTTATACAGGCTGCCAAGCAGGAGTCAAGACTGCAGGTCCTCAGGGCATGATGGCATGAAACAGAGAGGAGACGAGAGCTTATTATGAGCTCATGGCAACAGGGGAGAGAGAATTATAAGCTGCAGCCGCCTGCTGCAGAAACACTGTCCCAGGCCATGCCCTCAGGGTCCCCTCCCAGCAACTAAGTCCTACCTCCAGCATGGCCATCTTGGTTACCACCTGAAGAGTGGAGGAAATTCTAAGTCCAGACCATAACAGAGATCTGTTTAGGAGAGATACATGGAACATGCGTGAGGGTCTTGAGCAATGGAAATGGAAAAGAGGGACAGGCTTGGATTGAAAGGGAGGGCGACAAGAAAAGGAACAGCAGGAACTAAAAGGCAAGCAGGGGTTGCATATTATTAGTCCGCTTCATGTCGCGGTAACAGAATACCTGACACTGGGTAATTGTGTGAAGAAAAGAGGTTTATATTTGGTTCATGATGGCAGTGGCTGGAGACTCCAAATAGCATGACAGTGGCATCCTGGCGAGAGTCCCTTTGGCTATATCACAATATAGTGAAACAGAAAGGGAAAGAGCCACAAGGCATGGGTGGCCTCGCTTTATAACAACCCATTCTTGCAAGCCCAGCATTAATCCCTTTCAAGCGTGGTCCCCCCATGACACAACTGCCTCCCACTAGGCCCCACCTCGGAGAGGTTCTACCAGCTCAACATCACCGCACTGGAGAGCAAGCTTTTAACACACGAACATTTGGGGAACTCACCACATCCACACCATAACAAGTGGTGAGACGACACTTTGAGCATTCCGTTCTGCCTTAAAATACTTGCTGCACCTCTTCACTAACCAGGTGAACTTTGGTAAGTTCCTTGGTGCACTCTGTCTTCATTTTCTGTAGAAAACAGGAAAATGAGAGTAAGGACCTCAAATCGCTTGTGTGAGGATTAATAGAGAGAATGCACATGAAACTCTTACCACGATGCTGTGCACAGGCTGCTTCGGTATTAGCTGTTCGTCTGGGCGCGAGGGAATGAGCCAGCCTGTTCATGGCACGGTGAGAAGAGCCGGTTCCATGTTGGTTCTCCATTAACATTAGAGATGCATGGGAGGCCTGAGTAGGGAGGGCTTAGAAAACCGGAAGTGAGCCGGGCGTGGTGGTGCACACTTGTAATCCCAGTACTTGGGCCTCCCAAGTACTCTGGTCTCCGCCTGGAGACCGGAGGATCCGGGTTCGCGGCCAGCCTCAGCTCTCTCTCTCTCTCTGTCTCTCTCTCTCTACCTAGTGAGGCCCTCCGCAACTTCGTGAGACACAGTTTCAAAATAAAGCATAAAAAATAGGGCCGGGGGCTTAGCGCGGAGGTAGAACGCCCCTGGGTTCAATCCCCGGGACCGCAAAAAAAAAAAAAAAGAAAACCAGAAGTGAACTTAAACATGAAGTAGGGTAAAACAGGAAGCCCTGGGAGACATCACCTTGCCCCACTGAGGAGAGGGAACTGGAGCCCACCGTCCTGGACCAGACCCTCCTCACTTCATTCATAGATGACTTCGACACCTGCCCAAGTTTACCATGTTCCTACCCAGCACCCCAGCACACGTCACACAAGCTCCCACAAATTAAATACTCATCATCCCCATTCAACCTATTGTAGTGCTTGGATCAGAGGCTGGGTTTTTGTTTTGTCCCTATTAACAAAGTACCTAAAATAGGCTAATGTGATAAACTCTCACTTCATTTGAACCTATAATCTCAGCTCAAATAATACGATTCCCCTGTTCCTCAATGTTCTGAGCTTCAAAACATACAGGATACCAGTACCTCCCAGGGCCAAGGAGAATTGGCACCCTTCAGACATACTGGAAATTTGGGGACCACTGGCCCTAGAAGAGCTGTAGCTAGTATTTTATCCAAAAAAAAAAAAACCAAAAAACTGAAATGGCTGGACCTCTCCCCATCTTGCCGACCCTGAGGTCTGTGCAACTCTGGATTTTCCTCTTTTTGTGTATTTGATTGTCCCTTAGAGAAAGGAACAGTTTTCCCTCCAAACACCAAGTGCAAGCAATTATTTTCTTTGCATCTGCTACCCACCATATTTCTCTTTTGTTCCAAATTTTCATGCTTCTTTCAAACACTGGAAACTAAGATGCTGTGTGTCACTAGTTCCCCAAAAGTTTTGTTTAAGTTCTACCAGCACTGGTGTGGGGGGGGGGGAGTGTTCATTAGAGCTAACCGTTACTTTTCTGAGAATCTGGGAACTGATTGTGAAACAAATAGCAATTTGGAATTACCCACGTGTGGGAGTACTTACCCCATGGAATTGCCATATGCCATAAATCAGAGCTTTCTTTATTATTTGATCAATTGTCTAGATAATTGTACTGGAAAAATATCAGAAAAAAAAGAGTATTAGAAAAATTCTAATAGATTGTCCACCTATTAATTAGTTAGGAGATTCAACTTAAAAATGTGTCTTATCTATAGACATGACATCGTGAATAACACAAACAAATTGAGAAAATATCCCTCCCAAATTTGAAAATTACTGCTTGAGTCAGCGAACAAGTAACTTATGTCACATCTTTGCTGTTTCGTGTTCATCTTATTTGTTGATGGTCAACAAAAATACCAACCAACATTCACACCAGAACCACATTCTAAGAGCTGGCTAGTGATCATGTATTGATTTATTGGTACACCATTGCATCTCTCACCTCCTATCCCCAACAGAGAATTCCTTGGGGAGGGGTGATATTTGGTCATTTCATTCCCATGGGGCATGCATGCCCAGCTACATGGTTCTCCCATTGGCTTCAGACCCTGCCTCCAGCCATTTTGAAAATCTACCCTTCAGAGTGATATCAACATATCAGAGATATCTGCATGGCCGTATGTATTGGCTACACTATAGCTAAGATAATAGAATCAAACTATATGCCCATCAATGGATGAATGGGCAAGAAAAAATGTGGTATATATACACAATACATTGGAATATATTTATAAAGCATAAATATAAGCTGAGCATGGTGGCACATACTTGTAATCCCAGTACCTGAGAAGCTAGGACAGGAGGATCGCAGGTCCAAGGACAGCCTCAGCAACTTAGTGAGGCCCTCCGCAACTTAGTGCCTTCCCTGCTCAGATCCTTTGGAGTCTGAGAATTTCCCAACAGTGAGATGCCTCTCAATCGACGACAACATCTTAAACAAGTTATATATAAATAATGGGAAGGAAAATAACATTCCCTCAGGCTTGGCATTCTCCAATATTTAGGAGAGACTTTAAAGAAACTCAGCTTGGCCTCATTTTTCTACACTGTTCTGCACATTCAGAAAATTTGCACCTGGATACAAAATTGTTCCTGCAAACTAATTGCACCTGCAGTCTGCTAATTGAAGGGGCAAGGATCCAGCCAGGCTCGCAATTAGGCAATTTGCTGTTGTAATTCCTTTACTAAGAACAATGATCATTTTTAGATAGCACCTACAGTTTTTCAAGTAGGTTACAGGCATAGTGTACTTACTCTTCCAAAAACCTTGCACAGCATACCCACTTTATAGAGGGTGAATCCAGCAGAGAGAGAATGCAGCCAAAGCAGAGGTTCTAGCTGTCACCAGACAATGAAAGAGAAATTGACCTGGAACCTACAAATAACCCCATATGACTCCTGGGCTCAGGGCCAATGATAGCCCCCAGTGCATGCTGGACAAAGCCTAAATGCTTTGGCAAGACATGAAAGCTGTTCGCCATCAGGCCCAGTGTACTTCTCATGCCCCAGTCTTTCCCCCCTTTCTAGAAGTCCCCTGACCTCCAGCCATACAACACTGCACCATTCCCCGCATGTGACTGCTGAAAGGTACCACCAAGTTTCTGCAGGCAGCCATCCCCTGGATGCCTTCCTTTTTCCTCACCTGGGTAACACCTGCATAACTGAGCTCGGCTGTCACTCCTCTGCAACAGTCTGTGCGCCCCAGGTAAAGCTGGTCACTACAATTCTGTCACTCCAAGACAAAGTTATCTCATGCACTATATGATAACTGAGTCATTCCCTGTGTGATTGTCTTTGTAAATAGACTATGGCCTTACCCACAGTAGAAATGGTTACTCATTCTTCTCTTAGCTTCCCCTGTCTCTGGGAACCAGCTATGTGCTCAAAACAGCCTGAAGGATGGAAAAAAATGAAGTTGACCTGTCCCAGGAAGGTACTTAATTCTGGTCTCCTTGGCCAAGCCATGGAAGCAGCTGAGGAGAAGGTCCCAGGCCACGTGTAGGCAGAGGCAGGGGGTCTGATGCAGATGTGAGTGGACCCAAGGCCAGCCTGGCCCTGTCACCCAGGCTCAGAGGATGAGGCTGCAAGATGAGCCTCCCCTAGAGGGACAGGAGGAGCCGCCCCCCACCATCTGGGCAGCATGAGGAACAACTGCACATTCTGGAAGGCCTCCTTATGCTGTTTATATTATCTCAACCGATGGTGGTAAAATATCTGCCGACTAAAAGTGAGATTTCCATCCCAAAGCAGGTTCCTGTGTTTTCTACAAAATCAGCTTCCATTTTGAGGTTTTCTCTTCTCACTCAAAGCATCACCACTGACCCAGTGGCCCAAGCTCATGTGGACCTCTGCCCACCACCCTCCTCACAGCATCAGCAGACTGGCCGCGAAGCCCAAACCCCATGACCTCCCAACGCCTTCTGCATCCAGCGTCTCCCCTCTGCTGCTCACCACTCACCTGGGGGCTGCAAGCACCTCTGATTGGCCTCCCCACCACCATTAGAGCTCCCTGACCCTAATCCATAGCCTCAGCCAGCTCTGTTTCATATAATATCAAGTCAGAAGCTTAGATGAGACCATTACCCACTTCACCTCTCTCCCATCAGCCTCCAAGGTACACCAAGAGAGGCCAGGGCTCGTTCAACAAGAGCCATCCCTTCTTGCTTCCTGCATCCTGGGACAGTGCGTGGGGCGAGGGTGTGTAGCCAGGCACCTAAAGAGAGGGAGCTATTCATACTGAGCTTTTACACATCACTATGGGATCCTCCTTTCTAGGAAAAGCTCAAGGCGGGATGGCTCAGGATCTCTCTCGACCAAAGAATTCTTTCCTGAGAGAAGTCCCTGGTAATATGCATAATCTAAAAACACATGTGTCAAAAATTTTTCCATTAAAAAACTGAGACCTATTAGGATGCCTACTATTTTAAAAAAAATAGAAAATAATGAGTGAGATCAAGGACATGGGGAAATTCAACCCTGTGCACTATTGATGGGTATGTATAATGGTGCAGCTGCTATAGAAAACAGTAGGGAGCCGGGCATGGTAGCGCACGCTTGTAATCCCCGTACTTGGGAGGCTGAGACAGGAGGATCTGGTTTCATGGCCAGCCTCAGCTACTTAGTGAGGCCCTCCGCAACTTAGTTAGACCCTGTTTCAATATAAAGAATAAAAAACAGGGCTGGGGGTGTAGCTCGGAGGTAGAATGCCCCTGGGTTCCATCCCCAGTCATGAAAAAAAAAAAACAGTAGGGACATTCCTCAAAAAAGTGAAAATTAGAGTGATCATGTGATCCAGACATTCCAGTTCTGGGTATAAACCCACAAGAATTGAAAGCCGGGAGTTGAAGAGATATTTGTACACCCATGTTCATGGACATATTATGATAGCCAAGGGGTGGAAACAATCCAAGTATTCATCAGCGGATGAATGGATAAGCACGATGTGATATATACCTATGATGGAGTATTAATCAGCTTTGAAAGGGAAGGAAATTCTGACACATGTTACCATATAGACTCAGCTTGAGGAAATTAAGCCAAGTGAAATGAGCCAATCACAGAAGATAAATACTGTATGATTCCACTTATGTGAAGTACCTACGGTAGTTACAGTTACAGAGACAGAAAATAAGATAATGGTTGTCAGGGGATGGGGGCAGGGGAGAAATGGGAAATTAATAGTTAATGGATACAGATGAGACGATGAGAACATTCTGGAGTGGGATGATGGTGATGGTTGCACAACAATGTGAATACACTGAGCCATGCACTTAAAAATGGCTTAAATGGTAAATTTTATGTTATATATATTTCACCCTAATAAAAAAGATATTTAAGACACAGTCAGATAACGTTTGGGTCTAGATAGGATTAAGTCAAGTCTCCTACTATGGGTTTTTTTAACTTACAACATAAAGAGTTTATATTTAATATAGTATTTCTTACCATGGGGATGTTACTCAATCGATAAAAAGGTTTATTTATTTATTTATTTTTTACATTAAATTAGCTCTTCCCTTTCAATGTCAATATAAAGGGATTTTAATACATTAGATCTTTTCTCTGTTTCAATATTAGATACACTGAATACATCTCTTCTAAACTTTTTTGCCCCAGAGATAAAAGTTTGAATTTCAGTACAATATTAACTTGGGAGATAAAACAAACATCTAATAAAAATGTAGAGGAAAAGGGTCCTCAACAATTCAGGAGGCAGTGTTGGTAACTGAACAGTGGCAATTTGCTAGATTCTGGGCAAAAGCTTCCTTGTTATTTCATGTGCTATGCGAATTCTGAAACTATAAACTACTACTTCTGCAAATTTAAGCCATCTTACTTCTTTGACCATTTAAGCAGCAAAGACGAATTATAGACTGCATTTTTCAGTGCATTATTTGTTGGAAAGAAAACATTTTCCCCATTTAGCAAATAAGTATTTGTTCTCATTTCATGGGAAACAGCTAAGAATGTGAAACCATTACTTTTTGTTGGGAACTTTAGAGACCAAAGCTCAGGTTTAGCCTCAATAGCACAAAGGTTTTCAGGGCAAAGTTTAATTGAGGAAGCCCTTGAAAGTCTCATCTGCCCATCTCTCTCCCGTGCATATACCCCCAGGCAAGCACAGTTGCCCGTAATGCTGAGAAGCACCTAACAAGACAGCGATTGCACCTCCAGCTTCTACTGCTTCAACAACTGGCAGCACCAAAAGTAACAAAATGAGGACTAAGAGCAACTGTGTTGAAACTCAGGTCATGATGTTGGGACTTTGAGGACTGAAGGTTCCAAAGACATGGGATGTATAAAATTCTATTGGACTTGAAATATTCCTTTTCTGGAACTCCAGATGTTGAGGCTAAGAGGTTACAAGTGACACCACCTTTCAAGAATCCTACTATGGGTTTTTCTAGAACCTTTCTCTAAGAGCCATTACAGGAATCCTACTATGGGTTTTTAGAGAACCTTTCTTTTCAGATTGGACCCATTTGTCCTACCACAATTTTTAGCTTGATCATTGATGCCCAGTTTCCCCCATTATACTTAAATTCTGTAAGGGCAGGGATGTGTCTGTTTGGCTGGCTCTTATGCCTGCTATTTAGTACACTGCATGCCGTGTAGTACTATTATTTGCTACACTCTCCAGAAGGAGCTGTGGCACTGGATGGATTGAGCCATGGGAAGAGTGCATCTGAAGAAATGAGTGACCACACGGTGCATTTGTTCAGAAAAATCAAGGACAGCCTCAGCAAGTAGGGAGACTCTCAGCTGAATTGCCCTTATTTTTTTTTTTTTTTTTTTTTTGCGGTACCGGGGATTGAACGCAGGGGCGTTTTACCTCCGCGCTACGCCCCCAGCCCTATTTTTTAGCCTTTATTTTGAAACCGGGTCTCACAAAGTTGCGGAAGGCCTCGCTAAGGAGAGAGAGAGAGACAGGGAGAGAGAGAGAGAGAGAGAGAGAGAGAGAGCTGAGGCTGGCCGCAAACCCGGATCCTCCGGTCTCCGCCTCCCAAAGTACTGGGATTACAAGCGTGCGCCACCACGCCCGGCTTTGAATTGCCCTTAAAATGTCTACTAAATTAGAAATAAGCAGACAGCATTTTAAAAGTGAGGGGAATGTTAAAACAAGCCATGAATAGGAGAAGGAGAAAGTTGGAGATCCAAGAAAAAGAAGGTCTGAATGAGGTCCCCCCGCAAGCACAGTGATATAGTAGAAATGGTAGGTGACAGGTCTGAGAGGTTCAACATTCCCTTTACGATTTCAAAGGCAGGACAATTCCAGGTCCTGACAAGGACTTGGATGGACCTGCAGAAATGGCAGATTAAGTGGGGCGGAGGTGAAGGTCCTGGTTGAGTAGGAGGTCAAGGAACTAACTGACAGGCCAGCGACTTGGGTGGGCCACTCATAGGGACACTGAAGTTGCTCAAGATGGTAGTGAACCTTGTGGTAGGGCAAGTCAGGTGTAAAAATGATCAAACAAAAACCCAGAGAAAATATCTGCTGAGGGAAAGCTTACGAAGTTAAAGCCCTACATTACAAAGAAGAGCGGAATGCATTCGACACAACTTTGCCTAGACCTGCGTTGCCCAATATGGCAGCCACTAGCTACAAGGGGTTATTTAAATTTAAATTTGAACTAACTGAGGGGAGAAAATGGCAGCTTAGAGAAAAGTTACACTTCCTACTTACTCTGTACCTCAGAGTAGAAACAATGGGAAAACTCCCCCGCAAAAAGAGGAACTTTAAGCCAGGCTTCCATGCTTGTAATCCCAATATTTGGGAGGCTGAGACAGGAGGATCGCAGGTTCACGGCCAGCCTCAGCAATGTAGCAAGACTCTCAGCAATCAAGCGAGACTCCGCCTCAAAAACAAAAAAATAAAAAGGGCCGTAACATAGCTCAGAGGTAGAATGCCCCTGGGTTCAATCTCAAGTACTAAAAGGAAAAATAAAAGTGAGGATCATAGGTTCAAGGACAGCCTCAGCAAGTAGTGAGACTCTCAGCAACCTAGTGAGACCCTATTTCAAACACATAAAATAAAAAGGGCTGGGGGTATAGCTCAGAGGTAGAATGCCCTTGGGTCCAATCCCCAGTACCAAAAGAAAAGAAAAAGATGAGGAACTTCTATAAAGAAGGGCAGTCCAAACCTGGCAGTACCCAAGACTACACTAGGAGTCAGCGGCTGAAAAGAGTTACATATTTCACAACTTGTGAACTGTTACAGGAGATGGGAGCTAAGAGCCACAGACCTTAGACAGCCCTGGCAGGAACGGGAATGTGGGAGAACCTAAGATAATCACCACCCGATCCTGCCCAGCACCTACCTGGTGACCTGGGGCCCACCGCCAGGTCGTGAGCATTACTGGTACAGAGGTGACTGAATCGAGGTGGGTTCTGGTTGGTGACACAGGGAGACTGCAACCAAGAGCACAGCTCGGCCCTCTGAATGCTGCGAAAACTAGATATCATGCGTAGAAGGATGAAATTAGATTCCTCTTTCTCACCTTACACAAAAGCCAATTCAAGATGAATCAAAGACCTAGAAATTAGACCAGAAACAGCAATTACTAGAAGAAAACATAGGGCTGACTCTCCAACATAGAGGCACTAGAAGAGACTTTCTCAATAAGACCCCCAAAACTCAGAAAATAAAACTGAGAATCAACAAATGGGATGGCATCAAATTAAAATACTTCTGTGCAGCAAAGGAAACAATCAAAAGTCAAAAGAGAGAGCCTACAAAATGAGAGAAAAATCCTTGCCAATTACTCTTCTGATAGAGGACTAATATTTAGAATATATAAAGAACTCAAAAAACAACACTATAAAAGCAATAAAAATGGGCAAGTGAGTTGAATAGATAATTCTCAAAAGGAAAAATACCATCAGTCAATAAAATATATGAAAAAATGTTCAACATTACTGGCAACCAGAGAAATGCAGATCAAAACTACACTTAGATTCTACCTAACTCCAGTTAGAATGGCAATCATAAAGAATACAAACAATAATAAATGCTGGTGAGGATGTGGGGAAACAGGAACCCTTATACACTGTTGGTGGAATTGTAAATTAGTACAATCACTACGGGAGATCAGTATGGAGGTTCTTCAAAAGACTAGGACTGGAACCACCATATCACCCAGCTATAGTGCTCCTTGGTATCTTTTTTTTTTTTTTTTTTTGCG
>PVJS01001205.1:0-69364 GCA_004027185.1 Glis glis | reverse complement strand
CCAAAGTACTGGGATTAGAAGCATGCGCCACCACGCCTGGCTTCCTTGGTATCTTTCCAAAAGAATTAAAGTCAGAATACTATAGTGATACATGCATCTCCATTTTTATAGCAGCACAATTCACAATAGCGAATTATGGAACCAACCCAGGTATCCATCAATAGCTGAACAGATAAAGAAAATGTGGTATATATACACACAATGGACTCCTACTCAGCCATAAAGAACAACAAAATTATGTCATTTGCAGGAAAATGGATGGAACTAGAGAATATTATGCTAAGTGAGATCAACCAGTCTCAGAAAGTCAAGGGCTGTGTGTTTTCTCTGATATGTGAAAACTAGAGAGAAAATAGGAAACATAAGGGACTTTAAATAATGTAGAGTAAAACCAGTAGAATAGTGAAAGGGGGCGGGGAAAGGGGAAAAGGAAGGTTGAAAGAAACAGTTCAAATAATACTATAGAAATACATGAGGGTATTACAACCAATTTCACTAACATGTATGGGAGTGAGGGAGCAGGTTGGAATGTGGAAGGAAATACAGCAAGAGCATGTATGTTTGTATCACATTGAACCTCACTAAGATATATAATTGCAAGGCACTAATGAAATTATTAAAATAAATTTAAAGTAATCATCACTAAAGAAAATCAGGAAACCTCAGTCATGTAGCTACATTTCAAGTCCTCAAGGGCCACCTATGGCTTGCAGCTACCATATTGGACAGCCCATGTCTAGAACATTCGGTGACTTCAGGAGATGCCATTGGTTAGCACCACTCTAGATGTGTCTAGAAGGAGAGGAGCAAGAGGGTATTCCAGGATTTTCTTCTGTGGCAGCTCCTCAGATTTACCGCTCCCTGAGGTAGACTGGTAACTGGCTCAGCAGAACAGAAGTTCCTGAGCATCCCTTCATGGGGACGAAGGGCGTGACCACAGCAGGCTAGGGACAAAGGAGATTCCTCTTGAGACTCCTTTGAGGTGAAGAAGTCTCCTTACATAGAAGGCCTCAGAAAATATGAGTGCTCTAGACGTACTCTGGAACAAGGTGTAAACATGGCTGAGACTCATTCAGCAATTGATCCTCTGTAGCTTAGGCTGGGGAAGGTGGTGCCATACGGATTTAATCTATTGGTTCTCAAAGCTGGCTACCCTTGAGCATCCTTGAGGGATGTCTAAGCTTCCTCCTAGACCAATGGAATCACAATCTTGGAGGAAGGGTGTAGACACTGACATTCTGTCAGAGTCCCCATTGATTCAGATGTGTAAAGACAGTCCCCAATTTACGATGGTCTGACTTAGGATTTTTTGACTTTATGGTGGTGTGAAAGTGATAGGCATTCAGTAGAAAACCATACACTGAGTTTTGAATTTGTGTCTTTGGCTATTGATGTGCAGTACAGCCTCTCTCAATGCTGGGCAGTGGCGAAGAGTGACAGCTCCCAATCAGCCCCATGATCACAATGTGGGGGGAGGGAGGTAGCTGATGTTCTACCCTGTGGTGTATGTGGCTAAGCTGTTTGGTAAGTTACATGTTGAAAATGCATTTTTGACTTAAGAGTTTCATCTTACAATGGGCCCATTGGAGCATGACTCCTTTACAGGTCAAGGAGTGTCTGTATTGATATAAAATTGATGCTTCAGGTTATTTTTAAATTGCTCTTAGAAACATTTTGTTGACGTTTCTAGAGCAATTTTCTCCTGAAAGTCTCTGGAGCCCTCGGTGAGGAGCATCCGACAGAGACCTGGCCCTGTCTCACTCCCCACACTCGCCTCCAGCTATTCAACTCTGGAAAGCATGATTACTGTGTTCATAGCCCTTTTAATAGAGTTAATGTGCAGTTTGCACACCTGGCTGATTCTATCGCCAAAATTTACCTGCGAGTGTTTGCCAGTATTTATTCATGCCTAAAAAGCAACTCAAAGGTAGTTTGTTTTCTCTCTGCTTGTGGCAACTGTTTGAAGAATAACTAAGTCCTCTAAGCACCAAAAAATGACTGTGTGCCACAGTATCAGGCTGACCAGCAGTAAGTTGGGGGCTCATAGAATTTTGGAACTTGAAGGGACAATATCATAGGCCAATGATATCAGAGGTCTTGATATCATAGGCCTTGAATATCATAGGCCAATGACTTCTTTATACAGGTGGGTAACGAGGCCTGAGGGGCTCTCCCATAGGGAGCTGATTAACGCCAGAGCTGTGACTGCACCAAGTTTCCTGCTTCCCAGCCATGATCTGCCACAGTGAGGGAGGGGAACACTCCCCAGCTACTGGGGAAGATGAGGGTTTGCATTGTTCTTTCTACAACTTAATTTTAAAACTGAAACTGTAAAGTTTTACACTGAGCCATCAAATACCCTCCTGCCCACATCCTTTTAATGTCAATAGCAATTAGGAAAATTTAGGAAAGAGGGGTGTGTGTGTGTGTGTGTGTGTGTGTCCTTTCAAACTAAACAAAGTTCATGGATTGTGGGCCCAATCACACTTCTTTACTCCCTGCTCACACCATGCAGAGATGACCCCTTCTCATTTAATCCTCATCAGAATCCTCTAACATAGCTACTGTAAGACTTTCAATTTGCAGATCAAGTAACTGAGGTATAAGCCAGGCGTGATGGCACATGCTCGTAATCCCAGTACGTGAGAGGCTAAGACAAGAGGATTGCAGGTTCAAGGCCAGCCTCAGCAATTTAGTGAGACCCTCAGCAACTTAGCAAGACCCTTTCCAAAATAAAAAGGGCTGGGGGTGTAGCTCAGAGGCAGAATGCCCCTGGGTTCAATCCCCAGTAAACCCTTCCCCCCCCAAAAAAGAAAGAAACTGAGGTGTAGAGATAATATGCCAGTGTGGCCAAGGTCACCCAGTTTATACGTGACAGAGCTGCTATTTGAACCCTAACCCAAGCTTTGAATCATCATGACTGAGATTGCCTGAGTCAGTCCTAGTATAGCACATCCTAGAACATTCCTAGGGTAGCCTAGAATATTTACCCCAATCCTTCTATTTAGAACTGCCCTCTTCCACCACAGGTCTGGAGAACCTCCTTAAAATGCTTCAAAATATAATTCACAGTCCCCCTTTCTCCCCGAGAGACCCTCTGCTTCCTGCTTCTCATGACTCCACGCTGTCACCCAGTTGTGTGCATTATGAAATCAGTTAAGTAATCAAATTAGATCATCGCCCAAAGAAGAACCCACTGCCTGACTCAGAACCCGCCTGCCTCGCCAGCCCATTAGGATGACAACATGTCCACCCGGCCACGTCCTCCACGCGCCCAGGCCTCCTCCTCTTGCTGGGACTACTTCAATCTCACGATGACTAGGTGCTTCCCAGCAATGAACCCTTCCACTGTGGGGCCGGCTAAGCAACATAAGGCCCCAGTGTATGCCCACCAGGAGCTTACCTTCAGCAGTGAAGTCGACGGTCCCCCTCTCTCCCTTCTCTATCCCTCAGGCTCCTTTCTAAATAAAACCGCCAGCGCTCACCGGCTGGATTTTGGCAGAACTGGTTTAGCACGGTGTCCAGACGCATGAAGGTTACAGGTTTTAATCATTACCTGGTTGTTCTCGACCTAAGACAGCTATGGCACGGAACACTTTCATTACCACAAGGAAACATGACCCTTCCACAACACATCGACAGACAGACATGCTAAATATAGTTCCTCTGTCGCTGTAGGAACCCTCTCCCCTTAGACCTCCCGGCAACTAAATAATAGGTTGCGCCCGTAAGAATGTTCCCAAATGACTCTGTATTTCAGGTCATAAAAATGCAAAGTGAATCACTCCCCTGGGCATCTTGCTAAGCTATTTTGAATAGATCAACCCCAATAACACCTTGCATTCATTTATTTGTTGGATAACCTGTTGCTGAGTCAGACCTTGTGGTGTGTGTGTGTGTGTGTGTGTGTGTGTGTACATTCACTGACAACAAAGTTCTCCAGTTTGTCCTAAAGAGATCACCATTTGGCAAGGAGGACACATGAATATCTGACAGTACATCAGTAAGTGTAAAATGTGAACACAAGTCCTTTAGGAGCACAGAACAGAGACCCTGACTCCAAGCCAGAACTAGCTCCCCAGGGCGGGTGCCGTGGATTGAATGTCTGTGGCTCCTAAAAGCCCTTTGATGAAATTCTATCCCCCAACATGATGGTGTTAGGAGGTAAGATCATTGGAAGGTAATTAAATCAGAAGGGTGCCGCTTTCATGAATGGGACTAGCGCCCTCAAAAAAGGGACCCCAGGGAGCTCCCTTGTCCTCTCGCCACCATGTGAGGATACAGCAAGAGGCCAGTAGCTCACCCACCAGGAAAACGGGCTCTTACCAGACCTGAGCTGAACCAGCACCCCAAGGTCAGGCTTCCAGTCCCCAGAGCTTGGAGAAATCCATCTTTGTTGTCCATAAGCCAGCCAGTCCATGAAACTTTGTTCTAGCAGCCTGAACTAAGACAGGAAAATATAACGAATTTGTACCTTTTGCAGCTAACGCAAAGAAATTCATTCAAAATTAAGTTGAATGAATGAATGAATCCACAGAGAAGTAAAATGTTAACTAGGCAAACAATGACAATAACTATAAGAGAGTCTGCCCAAAGGATGTCAAAGAGAATACATCCAGTCCGGCGTGGTGGCATATACCTATATTCCCAGTACTTGGGAGGCTGAGACAGGAGGATCGCAGGTTCAAGGCCAGCTTCAGCAACTTAGTGAGACCCTTTTTCAAAATAAAATAATAAAATCAGGCTGGGGTATAGCTTAGGGGTAGAGCACCTCTGGGTTCAATCCCCAGTAACACACACATGTGCACATACACACACACATCCCAACACTAGTTAGAGTGGTAAGGACCAACTTTAATCACTAATATACTATTACAATAGGAAAAAGAGTCCATTGTGAACTGAACTCAGGTTGGATCTGTACGGTGATGACTGGGTATTTTACGGGAAGGACAAAGGAGGAGGAAGGTGGGTGAGTGGAGGCTCAGTAGGGTTGGGGACATGTAAAATGATAAAAAGTGGAGAGCAGAGGTTGGTCCATGTGAAAGCCACCGAGGTTGCTGACTGGTGCTGATGGAAGTTAGACTCCTACCCTCCCACAGAGGCCGAGAGAGAGGGGACCTGTTTTCATGTGCCCTCTGGAATAGACAGTAGATTCGTTTGGAAGCCTTGAGATTTTTTTCCACATGCACTTTAAAGGGGGCTGGGGTCATCCTAGCCACGAGGCCGTGAGCTGTTAGAAATCATAATTAATGTTTTGTTCAAGTCCTCAAAGACCAAGATTGAGGGCATGCGGAGAACGGCTCAGAGGCGCCTGGCTAAGGTCTGGTGTTGAAGCTCATGGACGAGTCCACACCTACCTCTGCTAAACCCAGAGAGGGTCTCCCAGAGCAGCACTGCTCCAACAGAGCCCCGGAGGGGTCACCCAGCAGAGCAGCCCGAGGGAGACAGCTTGGTATATTCAGGAAATGTCTGTTTTGTCTAAAGCAGGGGATGAGTTGGGGATAGGGGGGCGAGCACAGAGCATGAAGAACCAGCTGAGGAGTCAGTTTGTTCCTGGAAATGATGGGGAGCCATGGACAGGTGGCCAAGTCAATGGCTTGTCATTCAGCAAGATGGTCATGGTGGTGACGTGCCAGGTGGCTGAGGAGGAAGTCAGCACGCCAAGACTGTGAAAATATCCCGAGAGAAATAACAAGGGTCTGAATTAGGACCACCGTCATGGACAAGTAGAGACTGGGCTGAGTTTTTAAAAGTACCTATTTTAAGGGACTGTTGGCATGGATGGGAATGCTGGAAGAAGAAATGAGTGTAGGATAATTCCCAGTTTTCCAGCTGGGTTGGTTGGATGGGTGGAGGTGCCTTCAGTAAGAGAGGAAAGGTAGGAGCCTGGCGCAGCGGCACACACCCGTAATTCCAGCCCTTGGGTGGCTGAGACAGGAGGATTGAAGGCTCAAGGTCAGCCTCCGTAATTTAGCGAGACTCTCATCAACGTAGCAAAACACTGCTTAGTGAGACTCTCTCATCAACGTAGCAAAACCCTGTTTCAAAATAAAAAGGGCACTGGGCATGGTGATACATGCCTGTAATCCCAGTACTTGGGAGACTGAAACAGAACGATCACAGGTTCAAGGACAGCCTCTGCAATGTAGCAAGACTCAGAAACCTAGCAAAACCCTGTTTCAAAACAGTAAAAATAAATGAATAAATGAATGAATGAATGAATAAATAAATAAATAAGTAGGGCTGGGGGTGTAGCTTGGAAGTAGAATACCCCTGGGTTTAATCCTCAGTACCAAAAACAAGAAAGAGAGAGAGAGAGACTAATCTGGTAGGCAATGAACTGGGTGTGGACCTGCCTGCCTTGATGATCCCATTGGAAACATCCTACCCTGGAGCCAGTGGGCTGCGTGGTCTCAGGAGAGGGCTGGGAGCCATAAATCTCTCTGTATAAATTTCTCATATCCTAGAATTCCAAAGTATGTCCCTCCAAGGAAATTGTCTTGAGATTGATGAGAATTTAAAACTTTTAAGTTAAGACAAATTCATTCCCAAATTGCTGAGGATGGAACTCTCCTACCTTACATCCTAGCCTGTGACATCCTAGCCACACTGCCTTTTTCCAACACAGTCTTCCATTCCCACATTGGTGGCGGATCCTCAGTACAAAAGACAGAAAGGCATAAAATGAAGCAAGTCCTTTGGCCCAGGGCCTTTGAAGTGTTGCACTCCCACCTCTGCCTGAACCTCTGTCTTTTCTACAGAGATTACCTATGGCACATCTCAGCCCCCTCTGCACTATTTCTTATCTTCATATAGGGCCTGCTAGCCTACCATGGCCCAAGGGTGCACACAGGATTCCAGAACCTGTACAGTGTACAGAGACCCCAGGTATCCTGAAATCAACTTAGCAACTGAGTCACAAGCAGTCTTTTCTTCCTTCCCCCCCCCCCAACCTTTCTTTGTGAAAGAGAATAGAACAGAAGGGAATAGGTAGACTAGATTAGAATAGATCTGAATCATTGTGCAGTAGTAACTTCTGAACATTTTTGTGTTGGTCTGGTGTGTGGGTATGGGTGTGGGTGTGTAAAACTGAAATTTAAAATGGTGCATCTCCATTAGATGCACCATTATATCTAGGGCCATCTGAGAGTTCCCCTGTCTGCGAATATCCCAGACATGTTGTCGATGGCCTTCTGAAGAGCTATAAAGTCACAGGGATACAAAACCAAAAGCAGAAGACACAGAGGACCTGAATTCAGATCCTGGGAATGCTGTGCGCCCCCAGCTGCTAAAGTTTAGATCTTGAACGGTCCTCAAAGTCTTGTTTATAAAAGGCTTGGTCCCCAGCTCATAGAACTATAGGGAACCTATGTTGTGATGGAACCTTTGAGAAGCTAAAGTTTAGATCTTGAATAGTCCCCAAAGTCTTATTTATAAAAGGCTTGATCCCCAGCTCATAGAACTATGGGGAACCTATGTTGTGATGGAACCTTTAAGAAGCACAGTCTAGGGGAAGGTCATCAGGGGTGTGCTATTGAAGGGGATTGTGGGACCCTGGCCCCTCTTCACCCTCTTTTGCTTCCTGAAAATAAAAAGGTGAATGCCGGGCCACACACTCTCTCCAAGTGCTCCTGCCCCATGCTCCCTCCAGGGCACGCTACCTCACCACTGGCCCAAAGCAACAAGGCCAACTGATCATGGACTGGAACCTCTGAAACTGAACCAAAACCAACCTTTTCTCTTGATAAGCTAATTCTCTCAGATATTTTGTTATAGCGATGGAAAGCTGACTAAGACTCCGGCTAAATCCCATCATCTTGTTGAGCCGTTTTCCTCACTTGTAAGATGAAGTTAATTGGTCTCACTCCATCTACCTTGAAGGATTGTTGTGCAGTTCAAATGGAACCCTACTAGCTAAATGTTACACACATCAAAGGACAAGGCCCATGCAAGGTATTTTGAAATTTTGTTTTGTAGTGGGAAGTTCAAGCCAGGAAGGGAAGATATGGATAATGGAGTTGTTTGGGAGATGTTGGTGCCATGGAGTGTTACAGACCCCTCACATCATTGCATGTGGCACCTCCCAGTTCCCCCAGGGATCCAGCCAGAGGAGGCCAGCAAGAAGTCTCCTACTACTATGATTCTAAGCAAAACAAGCAAAGGAAGTTTCAAGTTTGTTTTGTTTTTAAGTGTGATTGGCCCTAGGGCTAGTATTTGATAGCACCTGCATGTCTCGGGCTGACCAGTTCTTTCTGGCTCACCCCACCTCTGCAGAGCCTTGGAAAGCCATGCAACCTCACCATTATCGATGGAGCTAGGCGGCTTTAAGCCACGCCTCTTACTGCAGTGAACATTCATGTTCTTTTCACTTCATGGAAGGGTATTGCAAAACATTGGTTCTAATGTCTTCTTGCGTGAGTCATAGACTCGAGAATGAAGAAACCCTTCTGAGGAGCAAACAAGGAAAAAAAAGAAAAGGAAGAAAGCTACGATGATGGGTTCTTGGATGGCAACCTCAAGTCGGTTTACATGAGCAAAATCAACACACAGCTCTCTCTGTCGGGTGCGCTGTTAAAGAAAAAAAGAGGCCATTCCTCTTCCTTTTTTCCGATTAAAAAGATAATCGATATTCAAATAAAAATCAAATAATAAAATTAGTCCCCAAGAAGAAAACAGTAGTACCAGCACTTTACTTATTTTTATTTTTATTTATTTATTTTTTGTGGTACTGGGGATTGAACATAGGGGCGTTCTACCTCTGAGCTACACCCCCAGCCCTATTTTTGTTTTATTTTGAAACAGGGTCTCACTAAGTTGTGGAGGGTTTCATGAGGTTGCTGAGGCTGACCCCAAACCTGAGATTCTCCTATCTTAGCCTCTCAAGTACTGGGATTACAAGCGTGTGCCACCACACCCAGCTAATACCAGCATTTTAAAGTACGTCTTTCTAAATGTGTTTCCTTTTACTGAACTAACAGGTGAATACACAGGAATGAAGACTTAGTATAGATGTTATCTTGGAACCCACTTTTGTTATCCATCAATATCTGGCAATATTTTGTTTGGTATCCCTATTTAACAGGTAAAAAACAAAGACTTAGGTTAATTTTCTGAAGGCCATAGAGCCTTATCCATAATAGTGAATGAAGGTCTAGAACATTCTTTCTGGTAGTTGGATGAAGGATATTTAAGTGCTTCTGAATTTCACTTCCATAAGTAATGGCAGCATAAACATTCCTATATATTTATCACTGTGCCTTCAACCAGTTATCTTCTTAGAATAAATTTCTAAGAGAAGAATCACGAAGTCACAAACTAGCTGCATTTTTAATGTTAATGCATATTTATTTGTTAATGCAAAATTCCCTATAGAAATGGAGTGCCAGTTCCTATCACCCTACCGATGTACAAGAGAACCTGTTTCTCTACACCTAACCGACAGCGATTATTGTTCATTTGTTCACTTTTTTCCAATCTGATAGGTAACAAATAATATTTCCCAGTTGTCTTACTTTCATTCATTTGACTTCAGTGAAATGCCAAATTATCAATAATAATTATTCTCGCTGCATATTTATTACTAGCAGTGCCAATAAGCTAATTTGTAGTGAAAGCTTTCTGTGTGCACTTCAATTTTCACAATGACCCCTGGAGTCAGGTAAAATAGGCGTCCCCATTTTGCAGATAAAAACAGAGGCTTAAAGAGATTAATTTCCTGAAGATCAGAGAGCTAGTATCTAGGGAACCCAGAAATCCATCCAGGTAGTTCTGCCCCCAAAGCACACGCTGTGTGACAGAGCCTCGCACTTCCCATTTTTATTTCCATACACAGTGTGCTCATTCTGTTTCTTTTCTGTATGTTTTCATAAGTGAGTCTCGTATGTTCATTTCCTTTGCCCATTTTTTTTTCAATTTGAGTATTCATCTTTTTCTTGTTAGTCAGCAATAACTCTTTGTAGATTAACAGTATTCACTTTGTCATTTTTGCAACCAACTTTCTTTCTCTGGGGAATGGATTTATGCCCATTTTGCTTTCGCTTCTATTTGGATTGGTGTAATGATGTGGGTAATGACCGTGATAGGCCGTAAGCCTGATGTCCCCAGAAGCACAGGTGAGCGTGTGAAGGTGAGTCGAGCCAGTGGCATTAAAGTTTGCTAGTGGCCCAACCCCAGACACCGAGCACAGGGCAATGGGTCACGGAGCACAGGACAATGGAAGAAGGGAAGAAATACCTGGGGAACCAGTCCCACGGCAGCGATTTCCCCTTCAGTAAATCTCTATAGGTGATGTCTTCCTGAGGTTTTTTCCCCCTTGTAGGACTTTTCTGACACTTCTGTTTCCTCCTCCTCTTCTTCCTCCTCCTCCTCTTCTTTTCTTCCTTCTCCTTCTTCTTCTCTTCCTCCTCCTTCTCCTCTTCCTCCTTCTCCTCCTCCTCCTTCTCCTCCTCCTCCTCCTCCTCCTTTTCTTCCTCCTCCTCCTCCTCCTCTTCCTTCTTCTTCTTTTAAAATACTTTTAGAGCTGGACATGGGGGCTCACACCTGTAATCCCAGTACTTGGGAAGCTGAGACAGGAGGATTGCAGGTTTGAGGACAAGTAGTGAGATTCTCATCAACCTAGCAAGACCCTTATTTACAAATAGGAAATGAAATTGGACTGGAGGTGTAGCTCAAAGGTAGACTGCCCCTGGGTTCAATCCCCAGTACAAATAAATAAATACTTTTATTAGTACATTGTAAATGTGGTATGTACCCACAATGACATTCGACACTTCTGCCTTCTGTCACCATCCTTAACAACTGGGGTTTTACCAAACAGCACAATTTATAGGGCTCAAAAATCTCTTCATTCTCAAACTGAAATCACCCTTTATTGAGGCAAAGACCAAGTTTTGTAATGGACCATTTTCCACAAAGCAGGCATGTGCCAACCAAGCAAGGGACATGGGGTCAGGGTCCCAACTTGGGTCCCACCAGGTGCTGACAACCTGCTGTGTGGACAGAAGCAAGTTGTTTTTCAGTCTCTCAGCTTTGGTTTCCTCATTTGCAAAATAGAGATGATAATAGCAATGTCACAGAAGGACTTAGATGTTATATAAGAAAACATGCCTTGTGCCAGGTGTGATGGCACCGGCCTGTAATCCCAGTACTTGGGAGGCTGAGCTAGGAGGATTTTAGCTTCAAGGCCAGCCTCAGCAATTTAGTGAGAGAGGCCCTCAGCAACCTAGCAAGATCCTGTTTCAAAATAAAACAATAAAAAGGGGCTGGGGATGTAGTTTGGAGGTAGACTGCCCATGGGTTCAATCCCCAGTGCAGGAAAGAAAGAAAGGAAGGGAAGGGAAGGGAAGGGAAAGGAAGGGAAGGGAAGGGAAGGGAAGGGAAGGGAAGGGAAGGGAAGGGAAGGAAAGGGAAGAGGGAGGGAGGGAGGAAGGAAGGAAGGAAAGAAAGAAAGAAGGAAGGAAGGAAAGATATGTAACCCTAAGTGCTTAGAAGATGGTCTTTGGAGGTCAGGCACACCAAAGTCCTTGTGGGCTTTTATTGGGAAAATGTAAAGGATTGTTATAATCTGGCTGTCCTGCTACTAAACTAAAACTTTAGTTTATATTTCTCTAAAATTATCCCTAGAGACCCTTCCAGAGCTAGATGGCAAGACATCAGGACATTCCCTAGCTCAGTCGGCTTCCACCCTCACCTGTACACCAGCACCTCTGGCCTTCAGTGGCCGCCTAGTCCTGGCACCTACAACTGTGTGCCTCAGTGGCTGTCCCTGTACTCTTCATGGTCCCAGGAGCCCCGTCCTTGGCTTCGATGATACAAGATAGAGGACTTATATTCAATTATTTTATTAGTACACTGCAATTATACATCATAGTGAGGTTCAAAGATATAAAAACATACACACGGCTCTTTGTGTCTTTCCCTCCATAACCCACCCCCAGGACCCCTGCATCCCTTCCCTCACGAGTTAGTGAGATTGGTAGCAATACTTTCACATATTGTCAGGGTATTATTTGAACTGTTTCCTTCTTCAGTCCTCTCTCTTCCCCTCCCTAATTCTCTCCTCTGACCCTCTTCAACTACTCTACAAATCTCACTGTATTTTTTAAAGTCCAGTGTGTTTCCTCTTTTCATTCTAACTTCCACAAATGAGAGAAAACATACCACCTTGACTTTCTGAGATGGACTAATGTCAGTTAGCATAATATTCTCCAGTTTCATCCATTTTCCTGCAAAAAAAAACTATTTTTATTCTTCTATATGGCTGAGTAGAATTTCATTGGGTGTCTAGACCACATTTTCTGTATCCATTCGGCTGTTGATGGACACCTGGGTTGCTAGCTTGGCTCTTGTGAACTGTGCTGCTGCAAACATGAATATGTATGTATCACTATTGTGACTTTAGTTCTTTAGGGAAGATACCGAGGAGCGGGGTCAATGTTGGTCCATTTCTAGTTTTTTGAGGTTCCTCCATACTGATCTCCATAGTGGTTATACTAATTTGCAGTCCCACCAACAGTGTATGAGTTCCTATTTCCCCACATCCTCGCCAGCATTTATTATCATTTGAATTCTGGATGAATGCCATTTTAACTGGAGTTAGGTGGAATCTCAGTGTAGTTTTGATTTGCATCTCCCTGATTGCTAATGATGTGGAACTTTTTTTATATATATTTGCTCACCAATTGTATTTTTTCTTTTGAGAAGTATCTATTTAGTTCTAGTGCCCATTTTTTTTACCTAACTTTTTTTGATTGGGTTATTTGGGATTTTTTTTTTTTGGTGTTGTTTTTTCAGTTCTTTATATGTTCTAGATACTAATCCTCTATTAGAGGAGTAGCTGGCAAAGATTTTCTCCCATCCTGTAGGCTCTCTCTTTAGGCTCTTATTTGTTTCCTTTGCTTCACAGAAGCCTTTTAATTTGATGCCATCCATTTATTGATTCTCGGTTTTATTTCCTGAGCTTTGGGGTCTTACTGAGAAAGTCTCTCCCTGTGCCTATATGTTGGAGAATTGGTCCAATGTTTTCTTCTAGTAATTGCATCATTTCTGGTCACATTTCTAGATCTTTGATCCATCTTGAGTTGACCTTTGTGCAGGGTGAGAAATAGGGATCTAATTTCAATCTCCTACATTTGGAAATCCAGTTTTCCCAGCACCATTTGTTAAAGAGGCTGTCTTTTCTCCTGCGTATATATTTTGGCTCCTCTGTCAAAAACCAACTGGCTCTGAGTGTGTGGATTTGTTTCTGTATCTTCAGTTCTATTCCACTGGTCTGTGTCTGTTTTTGTACCAATGCCATGGTGCTTCTGTCACTCGAGCTCTGTAACATAATTTGAACTCAGATATTGTGATGCCTCCAGCATGGTTCTTAGTGATCAGTATTGCTTTGGCTATTCTGGGTCTTTTATTCTCCCTATGAATTTTAGGGCCATTTTTTCCCTAGTTCTGTGAAGAACGTCACTGGTATTTTGATAAAAGTAATACTAGGATTTGTTCAGAGTAAATTCCCCAAAACATCAAAACTCCTTGCAAGTCATAGATGAGAAAGGACATCCTCTCAACTTACTATTAAGACCTAGACAATCCCTCCTTTGCTGACACTGCTTATCAGTTCCCAAGACACCCCTCCCCCATGTCGTCTCTCCCTTGGCCTCAGGCTAGTGGATTACAGTAATACTGTAACTTTGTGAAGCATGTCAGACATGGAGGAAAGGGACCTGCCCTGTCTGGAGCCCTACTCTTTGCAGAGCCCGGTAGACACATATCTTATCCTCACAGAACTTAATGGGATCCATGTTGTCACCTACTTAACAAAAGAGGAAGCTGAGCTTGGGGGATCCAGCAGTTCCCAAAGCCACTTAACTGCCCAATGACCAAAGTGCAACTCGAATCCAGTTGTGCTGCTCTGACACCCACCCAAGCACCCCCTTGGGCCCTCCTCTTCATTGACAAAACGCTTCCCCATGCATTTTCTCCTTGATCTTTCCCCAAATCCTTCAAAACAGCACAGCCCCTGTGGTATCCATTTATCAAGAGAGACTGCAGAATGTATCTCTATGCCACTGAGGAGACAGGTGGTAGTGGATCCAGCCAGAATCAGGACCCTGGCATGGGCTGAATCCCACATCCAGGTGGGGTAAGGTGGGGTCCTGCCTTAGAGTCCCAAAATCCTCTGTGGATGGAAGACAAAAATACTTATATTGTTTAGTGACCAAAAATATTCAACTTACAAATACTTCTGGCTATTTCAACAAGATGGAAGCCAATATTGACCGAGTCACTGGGGAATCCTGAGTTCAAAGATCCTGGACTCCCCAAGACTCTCCCCAACCCCCAAGGTAAAATCACGTTGGCCTCAGCAAGAAGGTACTGCTCATCCACGCCTTCAGCCTTCCCCAGGAGTCACTGCCACAGCTCAGTTTACTTGTGAAAGTTTATCAATACAACCAGCCCCTGAAGGTCACGTCACAAGAGGAAAGACCAAGTACAACCCTCAAAGAAGAGTCCAAATGCAGCCAGAACAAATCTTGCCTGAATGAAAGATTAGAATAAAATGTCAATCGTCGGTGCAGTAAAACACACATGCCCCGTGTTATTCGAGGGCAAGAGGTGGGAACCACAGGCAGCCCCTCTGTGAGAGAAGACGTCAGTAGGGCCAGCCAGCAGCCCTTTCAAACTGCTCAGAGCACTCGTACTGGAATCATAGATTTCTCAAGCTGAAAAGGGTCTTCTGGAAGATCCAGTTCAATCCCTCGTATTTAACAGTTGATAGAAATAATGTCCAGATAGGTTCAGTGACTTGCTCAAAAGATAAATAGCTAATCAGTAACAGGAAAAACACATAGGTCCAATGACATCCCCACCCACATTTTGTGTGTGTGTGTGTGTGTGTGTGTGTGTGTGTGTGTGGTACGGGGGATTGAACACAGGGGCATTCTACCTCCGAGCTACACCCCCAGTCCTATTTTTTATTCTTTATTTTGAAGCAGGGTCTCACTAAGTTGCGGAGGGTCTCACTAAGTAGCTGAGGCTGGCCGCGAACCCGGATCCTCTGATCTCAGCCTCCCAAGTACTGGGATTACAAGCATGTGCCACCACACCCAGCCCCCCCACACATTTTTAAGCACTCAGATCAACTCAGTAATTCTCCTACTTTTCTCTCCAGTGACTGTGTATGTGTATATATATATATGCGACCCTGCAGTACTATAGCATTGCATGTGGCACAGAGTCAGTGCTCAAGCCACTTGGGTAGAAGGCAAACGCCAAAACCTTTTCCAAACTCACCTAATCAGAAAGCCTTTGCCATGGGATTGTGAGCTGACAGGGATGGGTCCTGTGCTGGGAGACACTCAGTACTGGGTCTCTACACTATTACTTTCCACCTGTTGCTAAGATGCTTTCTAAGCATTCTCAAGCAGTTTCTTTTTTTTTTCATAAAATAATAATGAACCTTTATTGTGTGCTTACCATTTTCCAGGCACTATATGCACTTTGTTCATTGTATTCATGGACTTTCTTTTAATCCTCTGTAACAGCATTATGAAGGTAGGTACTAGAATTATATGAAGAGGCAACTGAAGTTTAGAGAAGTATATTAGTTAGGGTAAGACAAACCTAAAATCTCGCTGGATTAACAATCAGAAAGATTGTTCCTTAATCACATAAAGGTTATTTCATTTATTTACTTACTTATTTATTTAATTTATTTTTGTGGTACTTCAGATTCAACCCAGGGGCATTCTACCTCCAAGCTATATCCTCAGCCCTTTATCTTTATTTTATTTTTTGGTACTGGGGATTGAACACAGGGACATTCTACCTCCGAGCTACATCCCCAGCCCTATTTTCTATTCTTTATTTTGAAACAGGGCCTCACTACGTTGCGGAGGCCTCACTAAGTAGCTGAGGCTGGCGGTAAACCCAGATCCTCCTGTCTCAGCTTCCCAAGTACTGGGATTACAGGCATGCGCCACCACGCCCGGCTAAAGGTTATTTCTTAATCATGTAATATCCCATTGGCAAGTACCATGAGGAGTGGGGTGGAGTTTCCACTCCATGCATGGCAGAGGCCCTCTGTCCTCAGCACGTGGCTTCAGGGTTGCTCCAGATATTCAGATCAATCCAGCAGCCAGGCGTCTGGGATGGCAAAGGCCCTTGCAGTTTTACTGGCCAGCCCTGGAAGTGGTATAATTTCCACCCACATTCCAGTGGCCAGGGCTCAATTGTGTGGTCACTCCTAACTGCAAGGGAGGGTAGGGAAGAGAGTCTAGCTGGATCCCCAGAAGAAAAGAAATAAGGATTTTGCCAATGATCTTTGCCACGGGAGGTACCTTTCCAGAGATTGCACCCCAAGTGACAGAGTATAATCAGTCCTATTCCAAAGCTGCCCTTCCAACTAAGTCATGATGCCCTAGAGGGCAATAATTTTCCCTTGTCAGCTAAGAGGACAGGTTGACCCAGTAGTAATTCAAGTGACTATTTCCAGAATATTCTCTCTCCTTCCATACTAGCTAAGCCCTTCAGGCAAAGCCCCAGACATCTTCTAGGACATCTTCTAAGAGATTCAGCTGAATTCACTGCTTCTCAGAAGCTCCATTCAGAGTGTTAATAGCCTGGGAAAGGGTACAGCATGATCACCAATCCCCCCTCTTCACAGATCCTGGACACCTGCTCCTCTTCAGAGGCCAAGAGCATGAGACCAGGTTCCACCAGGAAGAGCAAAGCCGATGATTTGCAGAGTGGCCTCCCCCAGAACAGACTCTGGGGTCCCCCATGCCTGGCATGTGCCTGGTGAAGAAGCTTGTCTCTCCCGTCAGCCCTCAAGTCTGGATACATTAGAAGCAAGAGTGATGAGAAACAGAAGAAAGGGCCTTGTGTTGGCAGGAGTAACTCCTAGGAGAAGGTACCTGCTGGTAAGGGTTAGTGTCCAAGGAGGTTCCCTATGGCATCCAACCATCCACTGTTCACACATACACACACATACCCACACACACACCCATGCACAAACTCATGTATGCACACACTCATGTATGCATGCACAAACTCATGTATGCCCACACTCATGTATGCATGCACCTCTTGCCGGGGTGAAGCATCCAAATCAGATATTTGGTCTACCCCGATCATCTTCAGGCTCAAGTTAGACACATCATGGGCATGACCAAACTGCATGAAGACCCTGCTGTGGGCCTGGCTCAGCCCACTGACTCCCTGAACTGCCCTGCAGGCAAGAAAACAAAGAGCTGCCAAGGATTCAGCACCTGACAGTATATGGTTCCCATAAATCACTGTCTCATCCTTTACAATCTTCATCATTTATTGAGCAATGGTCCAAAGAGATTGTTTCAAGAACATTCTGTGTGTGTGTGTGTGTGTGTGTGTGTGTGTATGTGTGTGTGTGTAAATTTTTTTGGTGGTACTGGAGATAGAACCCAGGGGCATTCTACCTCTGAGCTACACATCCAGCCCTAGTTTATTTTTTTTATTTTGAAACAGGATCTCGCTAAGTTGCTGAGGGTCTCACTAAATTGCTGAGGCTGGTTTTGAAGCTGCTGCGATTCTCCTGTCTCAGCCTCCCAGGATGACAGGCGTGGGCCAGCCTGCCCGGCTCACTATCATTTTAATTTAATCTTCACTGTAACTCTTATTTCCCCAGGGAGGGAGCTGCTGCCAAACTTACACTGCTAGAAAGAGATAGAGCCCTGCAGATCGGACAGACCTGCATCCAAATGTCCTCTTTGCCATTCACTAGCTGAGCCACGCGTTGAACAAGCTCTCTGAGATCTCTCTCCTCATTTGTAACCAGAGGGTTAATATTGTCCTCACAGGGTTATTTATGAAGATTGACTATATCAAAAATAGATAGATAGTTTAACACACTGACTAGTATATAGTAACTGCTCAGCAAAAGGTGACGCCTCTCAGTGGGTGGTGGTAATGTTTTATGATGCCCCATTCTGCCTGTGCCAGCCAGCTCATTCCCTCCCCAGGATGTTCGAGGAGACAGGAGGCAGTGCTCAGCACTTGACTTAAACCCACTCAGTTCTGGATAATAACTGCTGGTTTTCCATTGCAACGTTTAGCTGGCCTTCTATGTGGGCAAGAACACTCTCTGCAAATACAGCCTTGATCATTACTAAGCACTTGTGTACACCCAACAGAATGCAGTTTAAAATGTACACGTCCTATTATACGATTCCAGTGATCCTTAAATGCCCTTTAAAAATGCTAAAAGATCATCCAGGTGTGGTGGCATATGCTTGTAATCCCAGTACTTGGGAAGCTGAGACAGGAGGATCGCAGGTTCACGGCCAGCCTCAGCTACTTAGTGAGACCTTGTTTCAAAACAAAGAATAAAAAATGGGACTGGGGGTGTAGCTCGGAGGTAGAATGCCCCTGGGTTCAATCCCCAGTATTGCAAAAAAAAAATGCTAAGAGATGAAGAGAATCTTGAAAAGGACCCACAGTTGGCTGGAACCGACCTTGGTCCCAGGGTAGATTTATAGCCCCTCAAAACTGTTACTGCTTAACCAGGCAGGGTGATGCAGTACTTGGGAGGCTGAGACCGGAGGATAGCAGGCTTAAGGCCAACCTCAAGAACTTAGCAAGACCCTGTTTCAAAATAAAAAGGGCTGGGTAGCCGGGTGTGGTGGTGCACACTTGTAATCCCAGTACTTGGGAGGCTGAGACAGGGGGATCGCAGGTTCGCGGCCAGCCTCAGCTACTTAGTGAGGCCCTCTGCAACTTAGTGAGACCCTGTTTCAAAATAAAGAATAAAAAAAAGGGCTGGGGGTGTCGCGTGGAGGTAGAATGTCCCTGGGTTCAATCTTCAGTACCACAAAAAATAAATAAATAAAAAGGGCTGGAGGGTATAGCTCAGAGATAGAACACCCCTGAGTATAATCCCCACTACCAAAACAAGCAAAGCCTGTTACTTCTTACCTGTCATTCACCAGGGAATCCTATATTTCTTGCCAAGGTCAGAGCCGAGTCCACACCAGAAATGTGCCCATTTAAATGGAATATTTAAGAGGGAGCTGTTAGCAGCACTATAAATGCAGCTGCTCTCTTCTTCACTCTATCATATAAACTAAAATTGGCTATAAACTGAAAATGTTGACACTTGAACCCCCTTCTCGCAATAAACAATTGGCCCCTCTGTGGGCGCCACTGAACACCCTGTAGCTTTCTTTATTTTACCATTAGCCCACCTCTGTCTAGCCTTTGCCCACCTCGTTCTATTCTTCCTTAGCTCCTTCTACCCCTGGCCCACCTCTCCTTCCAGCCTCTGCTGTGACCAGCTTTGCACAGATGTAGCTGAGCGACCTCTTGTCCCAAGGGTCCCCCACCCTTGACCATGGATAAACAATCCACCCTTCTGTGGAAAGCAGACAGTTCTCAAGTACATTTCTTGAGGCTCCTAAGGACACCTCTGGGCTGTCATCCCTTCTCCATGACACACTCTACAGGAGCTTCCTTCCCTGTCTTCCTCTCCCTGCTCCTTACTCCTGCTCCCTGGTGGCATTTCCCAAATAAAGGATCTTCACACAGCCGGCCTTTCAGATTCTGTGTCTGTGAAAGCCAGGCTAAGACAAGTCATTTCTTGCAGTGAGATTCGATGGACGGTTGGGCGTGGTGATGCATACCTGTAATCTCAGTACTTGGGAGGCTGAGACAGGAGGATCGCAGGTTCAAGGTCAGCCTTGGCAACTTAGTGAGGCCCTCAGCAGCTCAGTGAGACCCTGTTTCAAATAAATAAATAAATAAATAAATAAATAAATAAATAAATAGGCTGGGGGTAGAGCTCAAAGGTAGAACACCCCTGGGTTTAATCACCAGTACCACACATACAAAAAAAAAAAGACTCAGTGGCCATAATTTTTAAATCAATGAACAGGATGTGAGAGTTTACAAAAGATGTCTCTGTGCCATTTCTGTTTTCCAGGAGGCAGGCGGCCCAAAAGACCCGGGCGAAACATTGAAATGTACAAAACTCCCGGGCATCCCATTGGTTTGTGTAGATAATTGGTCAGAAAACTGAACCCACACGATTCCCCACATCTGAGACGTGTGGCGACTGCGCCTCTTCAGGAACGGGGAAAATCAGGTTGAGCTTCACTTCTCAGGAGAGCGAGACAAAGACGCACAGAAGGGCAGGCCTCGTTTGGCAATAAGCCAAGGTCTGGCCACATCAATGCTAAGAAGTTGTCACCACACCTGAGTTTAGGTGACTGAAGTGGCTTTGAACACATAGTTTCCAGAAAGTTGAGACCCCAAATCCCACACTAAACAAATATTTTCACTTAAGAGAGAAGATTGCCCTCGGGGTTGTACCTGGAGTGTGGTGGAGGAAAGAATACTAATTCCCCAGCGCTCCAAAAATAAACAACACAGAGCTTGAGAAACTAATATTGTGCTTCACCAAATATACAAAAGATCTTGGGAGCATTCCAGAAGGACAAGGGTTATCTGTGGATTAGTATGAAGAACCTGACAGACTGCCTGCATAGCTCAAAACCACTTTCAGGAGGACACCTACACACATGACTTATTGAGCATAGCAGGGAAGGTCAACCAACACACCAGAAGAATATTCCAGAATTTGCAGAGAAATGGAGTTTGCAGTAAGTGTCTCAGCATTCTCACTGATATAATCCAAAGCAACTGACCACACAACTTAGAGGAAGGAAGGTTTATTGGCTCACAGCTTTTTGGAGATTCTGGATTTAGTCCATGTGACCGGGGTCTGAAGCTCAGGGCATGGTGGCAGGAAGTGGCGAGAGAAAGTACAAAGGTCTGCTCTCACATCGTGGAGGCCAGAAGCAGAGAGCAAGCAAGCAAGGGGATTCAAAGGCAAAAGCACAATCCCTAAGACCACGCCCCCAGGGCCCCACCTTCTCCAGCTACACCCCACTGGCCTAGGTTGCCATAAATCCATTACAATGGATTTATCTTCTGATGAGATTACAACCCTCTCACATCACCAAACTGAGACCCAAGCGTCCATGACATAAACCCTTGGGGGACAAACCACATCCAAACCATAGCCCTGTATTTCCAAGGAACAAATAGCTGAGGAGTAAAAGCTTTTCTTTATACAAGTATTCGGCCTTACAAAAAAGAGAAGGCATGCTAGGAGACTGTCACCGTCCTGCAACTCCCATTAGAATAATGAGGCTAAGCAATCGTCACCCATGGCTGCCCAGACCATAAGGACAAAAGCCAATGGAAGTTTTTTGTTTGGGTTATTTTTTTTCTTGGACAGGGGAGTGTACTGGGGATTAAACCCAGGGGCATTCTACCTCCAGGCTACACCCCCAGCCCTATATTTTGTTCTTTACTTTGAAACAGGGTCTCACTAAGTTGCAGAGGGCCTCACTAAGTAGCTGAGGCTGGCCACAAACCTGTGATCCTCCTGTCTCAGCCTCCCAAGTACTGAGATTACAAGCGTGCACTATCACGCCCGATCTATTTTATTTTTTATTTGGAAACAGGGTCTCACTAAGTTGCTAAGAGCCTCATTAAGTTGCTGAGACTGGCTTTGAACCTGTGATTCTCCTGTCTCCGCCTCCCAAGTACTGGGATTACAGGTGTGCGCCACCATGCCCGGCTCCCTCCAGCCAGTTAATTTTTATTTAGTGTGTGTGTGTGTGTGTGTGTGTGTGTGTGTGTGTGTGTGTTACACACACTGGGACTGAACCCAGGGGCATTCTACCTCCGAGCTACATACACCCCTAGCTCTTTTTTTTTTTTTAAACAGGGTCTCACTAGGTTGCTGAGAGTCTTGCTAAATTTTCTAAGGCTGATCTTGAACCTGTGATCCTCCTGTCTCAGCCTCCCAAATATTGGGATTATAGGCATGCACCACTATGCCCAGCTAATGGGAAGTTTTATAATAGAGGAATCAAGTTTACACTCAAATTCGCTGCTCAATATTAATATCACAAAAAGGACAATAGATAGTCATATGAATCTGTGATAGGAGTCTACAACATGACCTCTGCAGGTTATTTTTCTTGGGGGAAAAATAAACTGAATGCCATCAAGCCTCTAGTTGATAACTGCCAACTCACTGGAAATGAGGGGGACAGAATACCATGTTAACCAACACGACATAATCAACAAAATCCAAATTACAGGAAAACTCTACAGGACAAACAACCTGATTTATTTAACAATTAAATTGCAATGCTAAATTAGAAACAGGAGGAGCTGGGAGTGTAGCTTAGTGGTAGAGCACATGCTTAGCATGTGTGAGAACCTAGGTTCAGTCTCCTGTACCAAAAAATAAAAAGGGAAGAAAGATCTATAGATTCCAGAGACTCAAAAGACTCATCAACCAAACACAACTAGAGAACTTTATTTGCATACTGAATCAATCAAATGAAATGTTTATTAGAAATTAGATCATTGGGGATATTGAAATGCTGAATAGATAGACACTTGGTGATATTATTGAAAGATTGGCAATTTTGAGGTTTGCTAATGTTACTGTAATTACATTTTTATTTTTAGTAAAGTTCATATATTTTGGAGATATTGAAGTATATTCATCCCTCAGTGTCTATGGAAAAAAAATTAGTTCCAGGACCTCCACACACAAAACTCTGAGGATGTTCAAGTTCCTTATATAAAATAGCATTGTGTTTGTATATAACCTATGCACTATCTCCCATATACTTTATTTTTTATATATACCTTTATTAGTGCACTGTAGTCTCACATCATAATATAGTTCAGAATGATAGTGACATACACACACACAGCACTTGGTCATCTCTAGATTACTTGTAATACCTAATATAACATAAATGCTATGTAAACAGTTGTTATACTATATTGTTTAGGGAATAATGACCAAAAAAAACACTGTATATGTTCAGTACAAATGCAATTTTTTGTAGTACCGGGGATTGAACCCAGGAGCATTCTACCTCTGAGCTACACCCCCAGCCCTATTTTTTATTCTGAAACAGGGTCTCACTAAGTTGCAGAGGGCCTCACTAAGTAGCTGAGGCTGGCTACGAACCTGTGATCCTCCAGACTCAGCCTCCCAAGTACTGGGATTACAAGCGTGCACCACCACGCCCGGCTACAAATGCAATTTTTAAAAATATTTTCAACCTGAATTTGGTTGAATTTGTAGATGTGGAACTCACAAATGGGCAAGCCGAATATAATTATAATAGAAATAATATGAAGGGGGAAGTGGGGGAGGGGAAGATACAGATGAAACAAGAATAGCCATAAGTTGATAAATGTTGATCCAGATGGTGGTTATATAGGACTCTATTCTTCTTCTGTATTCTATTTACTGCTGCATATGCCTGAAATTTCCCATAATAAAAAGTAGATAGCCGGGCGTGGTGGCGCACGCTTGTAATCCCAGTACTTGGGAGGCAGAGACTGGAGGATCCAGGTTCACGGCCAGCCTCAGCTACTTAGTGAGGCCCTCCGCAACTTCGTGAGACCCGGTTTCAAATTAAAGTATAAAATGTAAGGCTGGGGGTGTAGCTCAGAGGTAAAATACCCCTGGGTTCAATCCCCGGTACCGCAAAAAAAAAAAAGTAGATAGATGGACAATGGATTGATCTACTGATTAACAGATACTCTCTTCACAGCTCCACCACAATTTTTCTTATATTATTTGCTAACATGGGTATTACCTGTCTGGGTAACCCAACTCTCAGTCCCTGCCTAAATTTTGGACAAAGGGTGTTCAAAATTCCCCAAGGGGATTGTGACCTTTTCTTTCTGGAATACAGGCTTAAGGTATTGGCCAGCAACTGCGATTAAATGGCCCCAGGAAACTTCTCACCCACCCAGGGACTTTTTTTTTCTTTTTTTCACTTTTCACCTGGAAATTTTGCTTGGTTGATTAGTGCCAGAGAATTTGCCCACCTGGGTTCCCAAAGACAGTCTGAGATGACCTCCCCAAGTATGAAGGGGAATGGAAGAGACAAAGAACACTTAATAGAACTAGAGACTCTAGCAATGGAGTTTTTAAAATTCTTACAATTTAAATTTTTTCTAGATTAAAAAAAAACAAGTAAGGCCCAATAAATTTCCTGGTAGAGCAGGATACACACCCAAGGTCATCTGTCTCCAAAGCCTACAGGTATCCAAAGAGTGGCGATGCAAATTAAAATCAGAGGGTTAAACCAGGAGTGGTGGCACAGTGGAGCACACCTGGAATCCCAGTATTTGGGAGGCTGAGACAGGAGGATCACAGGTTTTCAGTAGGCCTCAGCAACTTAGTGAGGCCCTCTGCAACTTAGTGAGACTCTATTTCAAGATAAAAAAGGGCTGGGGGTGGTATAGCTCAGAGGTAGAATGCCCCTGCAGTGGGAGAATCCACTTCCACATCTGCCCATATGCACAAACTTAGACTGTGGGTCCAGGTACCAGGGGACTACCTTTCCCAGCTTCATGAGAACGACTGCTTTGTTTTGCTTGTTTGTACATCTTGTGTACTTATGTGCTGGGGATCTAGGTTTGACCCCCACTCTAAGCACACACTAAGCACGTAATCCACCGCTGAGCTATACCCACCACCCTTGCTCATCCATCTCGATATTTCTACTAACAAGGATCCGAACTAGATCTCATTTGCCATTTGCCCCTCTTCTGCCCAGTTTGGATGACAGCATAATAATTTAGCTCTTCCTCAAGGGTGGAGTTAGTTCTCCTAATGGAAAGACAGACTCTCTCCTGACACACGTCAGGAAGCATCTGATTTTTAATTTACCATGGAAGGTGATGACCTTGAAGTTCAAAGGAGAGCTGGGTAATTCATTGCAAAGGGAAGTTAAAGATGCCTGGTTCTGTTTTTAATACCCCAAATTTAAAGAACTTTAGGTAAAAGGACCGAAACGGAACAATGAGTCCCTCAGCTCTGGTCAGCTCTGAAGGATGGACTCCATGCTCCCAGTATGAAAGCTGTTATCTGATTGTAATAAATCAGCCCAAAAGGTTTCTTTCCATTGGTAATATTTTTACACACAGCACCAGAGCAGTTAGGATTTTATCTCTGGTTTACACAATCAGCAGCTTTCTCCATGATCTCTGACCTTTGTTGTGCCATGGGCCATCTATTTTTTATCTTCACATCTTCTCTCCTCCTTTTCTCCTTCCCCAACTTATCATTAGCTACTTTCTCTCTTCTCCACCATCAAGCCCCCTGCCATTCCCCTCCCCCTTCCTGAGACCCACCGCCTAGATATAGGGTTCAATTCTTAGCCCAGTAATTCTCTAGTTCAAGGGGCTCCCAGGGGGTTTGTGCTAGTTGTGGTCCCTGGCACAGCTGTGGAGTTTGCCCCTGGTCAATGATACTCAGCCAGATCTTGGGATTCTTTGGTTAAACCATGCCCATGGGCCAGAGAACCAATGGGAGACTGAACAAGACAAATGGGCCAACAAATGAGTCTGATACTATTAAAACAGTTTTGTAAAGACCCGAAAATAAAGATATATACAAATACCTAGGTCTTACCTATCTATTCCCATGCCTGCCCTCCATCTCTGTAGAATTCTCCCAAAGTCTTTGGGCATCTGTACCTACAAAACAGTCAGCCATACTATAAACATGTGGGTCAGTATGAAGTGCGAAATACTCCTTTTCTTCCTGTGTGTCCTCACTAAGATGAAGGGTAAAGAGAGAGCTGGATTTTACCTTTACAGAGGACCATCACTGCCACCTGAGTCCCAGCCCCCAAGTCAGGGCCTCCTCCCTTCCCAGAAAGAGACTCACCATGCACGCAGAGCAATGCATTTTGCACTGGGGCTCTGAACATCAGCTCGTTTTCTATTCCTGGGGCTTTTCAGTTCTTGAGGTCTTATAGTCATCCCGAGTCCAGACGTCCACTGGAAGGCTATTGCAGGTTTACCTTCTCTTCAGATCCGGAGGTCTTCTACAGCCTGGCTGCCGGAAGAGGTTAACAATATAAGAACGAGGCCTCACCCGCCCATGTTGCTGGGTGAACGTTATCAGGTGGCTCTGTGCTTCTCTTTGTGCCTGTTCTTCTAATTCATGGGACAAGTCATCCGTATTTCCACTGAAAGTCCACTTCCAGTCTGCCAGTTCATCTAAGATATGTTACGAATTAAGTTCCTTCCTTCCAAGATTAGTGTTTAGAAACTAGGACAGTGAAGCTCTATCATATTATGGAAATCAGATAATTTTCATAGTTAATTAAGTTAGTTTTTGTTATCTGGAGATATATGCATTATTTCCCTCTCCCTAAAACCACTTTAAGGAGGCCAAGAGATCCTGAAAATGTGAACCTATCCTTTACCATGGTTTAGTCACTTATCTCTAAAGAAATTAAAGGGCAAGGGGGGAAATGAGCGAATGAGTTTTTCCTACCTATTTAGTCAGGCTCCATCTACAGGCATTTATTATTAACCCATCAATAGCATACTTCCAAAAGACTCAGAATTAAGGAGCCAAAATCACCAAGCATTTCTGGAAAACTTATTAACAAATAAAATAATGCATGTGATTTTTTTTACAGTGTCTGAGCTCCTAAACTGTCCCTAATCTTGAGAATCTTGTTGATAGAGATGCAAAGAATTGGGTGTCCTTCTTTTAATATCTGCAAAAGGTGAATGATTTCCTGTTTGCAAACAGCTGAAGATAATACTACCAAGATCAACCACACCAGGAAAGAGCAGTTTTATTTCTGGTTTTAACTGAAGACAAATAGAGTATGTCCTCAGCGAATGGTACATTTATTTATTTATTTATTTGTTTGTTTATTTATTTATTTATTTATTTTTGCGGTACCGGGGATTGAACCCAGGGGTGTTCTACCTCCGCGCTACACCCCTGCCCTTTATATATATATATATATATATATATATATATATATATACTTTATTTTGAAACTGGGTCTCACGAAGTTGCAGAGGGCCTCACTAGGTAGAGAGAGAGAAAGAGAGAGAGAGAGAGAGAGAGAGCTGAGGCTGGCCGCGAACCTGGATCCTCCGGTCTCTGCCTCCCAAAGTACTGGGATTACAAGCGTGCGCCACCACGCCCGGCCCGAATGGTACATTTATTTGGCAAGGATAGGGGATAGGGCCATGAAGAAAAAAAGACAAAACTCCGGGCCATGAGGAACCTATATTTTAGTTCTGAGAGTCATTTTTCCCCTTTCCATGTGGCCACCTCCCGCCTTCTCCTGCAGCAATCTTCCTTTCCAAAGCCCCTGTAGGTGGCTGCAGACATCTCCTCCTGCCCATTCCCAGTTCCAAAGACCAAGTCACTGGAAAACCGAAAAGGTTTCCCTGCTGAGAATTCTCCTACCTCCACCCCACTCCCCACTCCCTTGCCCCAATAACTTTTCAGGCTCCAAACCTACAGCCAATTTCATAGGAGTGCAAGTGGGCGGGGTCCTTGCCCTACCCCGGATCAAGGTAAGGAGGGTCAGCTGCAGCTGTGTAAGAAAAGCCGAAAGTAGGACAGGGGTAGGTGGACCTCCTTCCCTGGCCCATACTTCTTGGTCTAGAATCTCCCAAGGGCCTTTCGGAGCCTCACATCCTCCTGGGACTTATCTCTCCTATAAAATAGGCATGTGTCCTCCAGACCCTTAGAACCTCAGGATTCAAATGAGAATAACGTTCATTAAGAATGTCTTTTATCCCTGGCCAAATCGATGCCTCTCAACCTGGCTAATATCTTGTCCCAACCCACTCCCCTCCCCAGGTCCGGGGAACCATCAATCCCCAGGGCTAGAGCTAAGCAGAACCCCCTGTAGGGCGGTCACGTTGGGGAAGAAATTTTTTTAAAAAAGCCTTTCCCCACCCTCTCCTGACTGCACCGGTAATAAACGTCAGTCTAATCTCCAACCCCCCCATTCCCTCAAGCACAAGATAACAGAGCCCTCCGTGAGTCTGCCCCTTTGCCCACCCCATTCTGAATGCCTTTAAAACTCCTTGAATAAAGATAAGAGAGGACTGTGTACGTTTTCTACACAAATGGTGGAAAGTAATAAAATAAACATCAAAGATGAGCTCCCACGTACTCGCGGCCCGGTGGCTGTTTGCAACAAAAGCAGGAAAAAGGAGGAACTTCGGGTTTAGACGTGCACTCTTCCCGGGGCCCGGGCGCCCTTTCCCCGGGGCATTGACTCGACTCGGTGGGCGTAGGCGTAGGGGCCCTAGTGTCTTGGGGCTGGGCAAGGGTCCTCCTTTCCTGATGTCTGACTCGGGTGCCACTGAAGCCACAATAAAAGTCCTAAAAGAAGAGGGCTGGAGAGGAATGGCGGTAAGAGGTGCGGCTGGCCCCGGCCCCGGGGACACGCCCTCCCAGGCGTTCCTGTTGACTGTCGGAACCGGAGAAGAGCGGCTGAGCTCCGCCGGCGTCTCTGGGGCACAGGCGCAGGCAGAGCCTGGCACCGAGCTCCAGACACAGCCGCAGGGGATGAGGGGGACGCCGCTGCCTTCCCCAAGAGCCACCAGCCAGGCCCAAAGGAAGACAAAAGAAAAACCAAAGAGTCAGGGTCATCCAGAAAGGCGCACCCAATTTCATGTCCAGTATTTTACCCATTAAAAGAAGGGGGAAACGAAAAAGATAGTCTTTAAAAGGGAATCATAGGACGGGGCACGAAAGAAGTCACTGCCGAATGTGCCCTGGGCAGTTTCTGCTTCTCGGTACCTGTGCAGGGACAGGCGGAGTTTGTTTTCCTAAGAAGGGAGCTTTTCAGTACTTGGAAAAGCAAACGCACCGCCGCGTGTAGTCTAGGCAGGCCACAGGCCTGAGCAAAGTCTGTGCTCCCCCGGGACCCAGCCCTCTCAGGTGTCCCCCAGTGGGTATCCTGGGGTGTCTGCTCCGCCAGGTACACTCGCCCAATCTCCTCCGAGAACTCCAGGGCGCAGGGACCCCTCCGCGGCCACCCGAGGCCCGGCGCACACACCTGAGCGGAGGAGCGGGCGGAGCCGCCACCCCAGCACACCACCAGCACACTCACAGACACGCGCACACCCCCGCCGCGCGCACGCTCCCCATTGGCGGGAGGAGGAGGGCGGGGCCGGCCAGACCCAAAACAAACAACCTGCAACCAGCGACTCCCCGGCCGCGCCGCCGCCGCGTGGCCTGGGCCTGGTGCGCTCCTGGGGGGAGCGGCGGCCACCTTGGCCACCTCGTTCCCCCACCCCCTGGCCGTCGGCGCCCAGGCCCCGCCCTCGCAGAGCCGCCGCAGGGTTATATTGGGCCGGGCCGAAGGTGGAGGCGAGACTCAGCTTTGCGGACGGCCAGCGCGGACATGCTGCCCCGGAGGCCGGGGGCGGGAAGGCGGCTGCGGGCGCAGCGGCCTCGAGGACTCGACTTCACGGACTCTAGAGGCTGAAGGCACCGGATCCTCCACCCAGGGTGGCGCGCACACCATCATCTCCGTGCCCTGTGGACTCCTGCCTCTCCGGGACCTACGACCTCCAGGAAAGAACCCCTCCTGGACTTTTTAACGGATAGCAGATGCGCAGGCTTCTCCTTTCGAGCGCGAAACCCTAAACCCGGAGCGCTCGGGCACCAGAGGGTGGAACCGCAGCCCCCCAGCTGCAATCCTCAAACTCAAGACAGCGATCGCCCAACTCCTCCTCCGCCCCGGCTGGTCCATCCAACATTCACAACCCCTCCAAAAAAAAAAAAAAAAATCCAGCGAAAGAGGACTCTAAAAATTTGCGTCTCTCGGAAGGACGAAGGAGAGCTCCGGGCAGAGAAGGGCCAGGACTCCGGGGCTCCGCGATCGCTACCCCAACCCCCGACACTAGCTTCCTAAGACTGCAAGAAGGAAACGGGTACGGCTCCGGGCGGGGACTGAGTGCTTCGGCATGAAGTTGGAGGTGTTTGCGCCCCGCGCGGCCCACGGGGACAAGCCGGGCAGTGACCTGGAGGGCGACGACTCGCTGGGCTCCGACGGGGACTGCGCTGCCAACAGCCCGGCGGCGGGCGGTGGCGCCGGGGACGCGGCGGGCGGCGGCGGCGGCGAGCGGAGCGCGGGCGGGGAGCCGGGCGCCCAGGACCAGGATCCCGCCGCCACCGCGGGCCGAGCGGAGGCGGGCGCGGCGGGGCGGGGCGCGGGGGGCGCGGGGGGCGGCGAGGGCGCGCGCAGCAAGCCGTACACGCGGCGCCCCAAGCCCCCGTACTCCTACATCGCGCTCATCGCCATGGCCATCCGCGACTCCGCGGGCGGGCGCCTGACGCTGGCCGAGATCAACGAGTACCTCATGGGCAAGTTCCCCTTCTTCCGCGGCAGCTACACCGGCTGGCGCAACTCGGTGCGCCACAACCTCTCGCTCAACGACTGCTTCGTCAAGGTGTTGCGCGACCCCTCGCGGCCCTGGGGCAAGGACAACTACTGGATGCTCAACCCCAACAGCGAGTACACCTTCGCCGATGGGGTCTTCCGCCGCCGCCGCAAACGGCTCAGCCACCGGGCCACGGTCCCCGCGCCCGCGCTGCGCCCCGAGGAGGCCCCGGCCCGGCCCGCCGCCGCGCCCCCGCCGCCCGCGCCCAGCGCCCCCGCGTCCCCCGGCCCGCGCTCCCCGGCCCGCCAGGAGGGGCGCGCCAGCCCCGCGGGCAAGTTCTCCAGCTCCTTCGCCATCGACAGCATCCTCAGCAAGCCCTTCCGCAGCCGCCGCGACCGAGACGCGGTGCAGGGGGTGCAGCTGCCGTGGGGCGCCGCGCCCTGCGCCCCGCTGCCGGCGTACCCCGCTCTGCTCCCGGCTGCGCCCGGCGGGGCCCTGCTGCCGCTCTGCGCGTATGGCGCCGGAGAGCCGGCGCTGTTGGGTGCCCGAGGGACCGAGCCGCAGCCCGTGGCGCCGCCCGCCGCCCCGCACCTCTTGATCGCGCCGCTGGCCACCGCGGCCCCGGCCAAGCCGTTCCGAGGCCCCGCGGCCGGCGGCGGCGCGCACCTGTACTGCCCCCTGCGGCTGCCCGCGGCCCTGCAGGCGGCCTCGGCCTGCGCCCCGGGTCCGCACCTGCCCTACCCGGTGGAGACCCTCCTGGCCTGACTGCGCTAGGTGGACGCCCTCGGAAAGGGGCAAGCGGGCTCGCGGGCTGTGCACTTTCTATCCAGAGGAAAAAAGACTTTTTAAAAAATCTCCATCAAACGTGCCTTAAAGCTAAGCATTTGACAGAAGTGTCGTCTCTTAGTCCAGAATAGTTTCCTTTGTCTTTTATAACTTTACAGAGGACCAAAGCAGTTCTTAATTGTTTTCATTTCTTTCCCTCTCCCTCATAAAGACTTTTCCTCTTGGTTACTACCCGGGCTCCCCCCCCCTTATTCCTGCTATTTTTATTGCACCTTTTATTGATTTATCCCCCCCTTAAAAAAAAGCACATCAGGGAACCATTCCATACCATAAATGCTATGACTACTGTTTGGGGTTTATTGAACCCCGCTCCTGTATGTATGTGGGATTCACATGAGTGAGTGTGAGAGGTGTCGGAGAACCTTCCATCGTTTCTCTATCGACCAATGCTTCACTGTGCCAAACGAGGAAAAAAAATGTTGTTGGGTTTTGTAATTAAATTATTTATATATTTTTGAAACCTGAATTGAAAATGTTGCAGGCAACGGCTCCAGCTTTATTCGTGGTTCTCTAACTGTGGTCCCCCTAGGCTGAGCAATTTCTTCAAAGGAAACGTTAACATGTTTGTGGGGTGCCAGGGACCACAGCCACGTAAAAGCGTGTGTATGATTTTTATTTTTAATATTATTTTATTTGTATCTGTGTACATATTTGTGTATAAATTTTATGAAACCCAGGCATAGTGCTTATTTTTTAATAAAACTCACAATTGACTTACATTTTGTGATGATGGATTGGAGGCAGAGAGGTTTTTTACCCTCACTTCCCCCCCCTCCAAAATGGGCTCCTTTTGAGTCTCAAGAAACTTCATTCTGGGATCAAAATGTTTTCTGGAATCACTGAATAAAGGTAGAAGCAGCCCACGGGTTTCTTTACCAAACATTGCTGTACAAAATTCCAGGATGGGCCTTCTATTAATGTGATTTCATAAGCTTGAACCCTCTATAAGTAATCACTTGAGAACCAGCAGGACAAATGATGGATGCTATGCCCCGTCCCCCATGAATCCTTTAGCAGGCAGGTTGAGCTATTATCAAACTCATAGTCACACCAACATTTTCAGGTAAATTGATTCTAATTTGGGCACAAGAGGCTGGAAACTTATTCTTGGCTAAGACTCTCTTAACATGCCAAAGACGTCTTCAGAGGCAGTTTTAAGAGCAACTTGAATGTCAGTGTTTTGATCAAAACCATTCACCTTTTTAGGAATGCAAAAGTTCATTTGGGTGTGAACCTACTCATATTTTTTCCACTCCCCTCATTTGTTGAAGCTATCATTTGGAAAGGTGGACACTTGTTTCCCAGTAAGCTCAAAGGTAACTGGACTCTCAATTTCTAGATGGGTTGCAAAATTCTAAAGAGTCATGCAAATAGTGAGACATTCAGAGACAGTCAGCTTAGGCCTCAGTGCCAGCCCTACCATTCTTGGGTAGATCCTGTCTTATCCAAGACAGGAAAATGATATGGGATTTGTACATAATGGGATGAGGAATGAAAGTGGAGGTTATTTGAAGATGCCCCTCTTTGGGCAAGAATGGGGAAGGGGGCAGAAAAGCCCATGCCTAAGTCTAGCTAACAAGTCTTGACTGATTTGGGTTATACCTACTTAGTAGTCATAAAGAGTGATAATAACAGGGTTGAATTATGACAAAAGGGTAGACATTTGCACCCACAAGGCTCATAATTAGACCAGAAAATAAAACCGAAACAGACCAGCAAATGGGGGGAAGGGGCAACAGGTTCATTGGGTTGAAAGTATCCTATTCAACAATTTGTTCTCTGCTTGAAAAAACTCTGAGACTAAGAGCCGGAAGTGAGCAGCCTCTGGTGCAGCAGGCGCTGCCCACCTCTGATTCCTGCTGACAATTTTGCTCCGTCTCTGTGCGCTGTCTCCACAGGCAACTTGCCGCCTGCTTTTACGTCTCTGTGGTAAAGCCACAATTTTCATTTCCACACTAATACTTAAAGACAGGCCTGCAAACAGAGAATAAAATGCTGCTACACTCTGGTTCCTCTTTAGATGGTAGAAATCTTTTACCTTTAATTAAAATCGCTGATTTATTTGTGTTGAACAACAATGTAAAAGGGAGAAGGGGAAAGGTGGTGTTTTAAAAATCACAACCTTAGCCGGGCGTGGTAGCGCACGCTTGTAATCCCAGTACTTGGGAGGCTGAGACAGGAGGATCACAGGTTTGTGGCCAGCCTCAGCTACTTAGTGAAGCCCTCTGCAACTTAGTTGTTTCAAAATAAATTTTAAAAAATCTGGCTGGGGGTGTAGCTTGGAAGTAGAATGCCCCTGGGTCTCATCCCCAGTACCCCCCCCCACACACACACACAAAATCACAACCTTTTTCACTTTTACTCAAAAAATAAGAGTTCCTTTCTTTCTAATGAGCACCCCTGAATCTGACCTACTGTGCCCCCTGCCCTTTCTGGTCCCCTTCCCTGACTTCCAGGGGCCTATAAGGTTTTAGGGAACTTTCAAGAAAGTCTCAGGAGCCTTTAGCCCCCCTCTTCTAAGCTCCTGTCCCACCACCCAGAGGACTGTCACTCTGGGTGGGCGGGGCAGAGGGTCCCGGGGACGCTGTGGCTCCTTCCCGGCCCCTCCTTCACACTCACAGCCCGGGAATTTCGTTTTCTAGGCCACAACTGGCCTAGAAGGAAGGGCGACAACACCAGCTTCCTTTTTCTCAAGGACGCAGAAAGTGACAGGGATGCTTTTGGCTCTGGCCACGCTGGAATTTCACAGAAACCGCACGACGCAACTGAGACACCGGTCCTCAGAGATGAGGCTCCATCCTCCTGGCAGGACCCTGGCCTCCTCCGGCAGTAGCCTCCACAGTAAAATGCTCTGTAGCCCCGCACAGACAGTCCCTTCCAGCATCCGCACAGAAAACCGGATTCCTGGAGGGCGCCGAGGGGCGCCCGGGGCTCACCCAGAAGGACCAGGTCCACCCCTTCCCCATCCCACAGCCCCTCGGGGCCAAAGGGGCGCTGGCCAAGCTGTGCAAACACCGGCTGCGGGGCACAGGGGGGACTGCGGAGTGGGAGTAAGGGGTCTATTTGGTTTGGGAAATGCCCTCTGACACCCGGGAGACCTGCCTAGAGCTGGAGCTGCGGGCAAGGACTGAGTCAGGTTTCACAGAACCCTCCTGGCTCCCACCCCCAGCCAACCAGCAACCAGGAGCTTTAAGGGCCATTTTGGCCCGGGCTCCCTAGAAAAACCTTCCCGGCAGGCGATGGACAGCAGGGTGCAGAGATATGTCCCACTGAGGAGCCCTCCGGCTCCCGGCTCCTTGGGTTCTGACACGCCCGCTTGCCCCAGGCAGGGATCAAGTCTTCCATCCATCCGCCTTTGCCTTCAGAGTCTGGGAACTTTCGGGTATGACATTTTTTTTTTTTTTTTTTTTTTTGCGGTACCAGGGATTGAACCCAGGGGCGTTCTACCTCCGAGCTACACCCCTGGCCTGTTTTATACTTTATTTTGAAACCCGGTCTCACGAAGTTGCCGAGGGCCTCACTAAGTAACTGAAGCTGGCGGTGAACCGGGATCCTCTGGTCTCCGCCTCCCAAGTACTGAGATTACAAACGTCCCTCCGCCACCATGCCCAGCTGGTTTCTTTCATTACTAAGAACTTAATCCCTGTCCCCCCCCCAAAAAAAATGTCCTTTTCTAAAAGTGGTCACATCCACCCCTTGCCTGGGAGACCTGGAATCAGGCAACTTGGACCCCAGTTTTAATGTATTAATTATGCTTGCTCGGGCCACCAACAAATGTGGCCCTGCTTTCTCTCACTTTTGTAGAGTGCCACATGTGTCCTTCTGCAGAGAGCAGCAAACAGAATTCTGCATAGAGAGGAGGGCCTGCTAGGAACTGGGTGTGACTCAATAGTCCCTCCTCTCTGGGGACAAGCAGTAACTGGCAGGCACTCCCCACTGGACGCTGCTCCTATTTTCCCACACCAGGCTCCAAACAACAAAAATGGCTCTTGTCTACATGAAAAAGTAGAACTTCTTACAATAATTCACATTCCTTCTTTAGCTTTATTAAAAAAAATTCCAACTCAATGCACTCATGTGAGTGACGGCATTCTTAGGTATTAGGGGACTGTCTTGTCATCGAACATTCGAGGATTTTGCTTCTCTGTGTGACTATTTTTTTTAATTCTTTTGACCACAGAAGTTGAGCTTTGCCTCAGTTCTAGAAATTAGACCCCAGTGAGTCCTTAGTAAATATTTTCTGCTTTCCAACACCGCAAGATTTCTCTCTGAAGTAATAGACTTTATAGTGTCTAATGAGACCATTAAACTTTTGTTAGGCTTTAACAACATAATTTGTTAATTCTTAATGTTGTCAACAAATGGCCCTAAGAAGTATCTTCCAAGAAGACCATGATGGAAAACATGAAACTGTAACTCTCCCCGGATCCGAGGACCTCTTTCAAATTGGCAAGGACTCCGGTGTCATGAAATGCTGGTGATTGTGCAAGCGTCGGCCTGTATCTGTTTGGCATTATTAAGATGGATGGGTGATTAGAAGCAAATGTTGTTCCTGTCATTTGCCAACGAATACACTGCCAGGGAAGAGAACCGTGTTGACCTTCATTTTTGGTGAACTACAGCCAAACATAAACATGCACATAAGACCACATTTCCCTAATCCTTCCTGAACCTCTCTGCCACTCTTTTCAGGAACAGTTTAACTTGGAGGACTCGCCATAACTGAGCCATCCTACCACATCTGTTGGAGGCTCCAACACATAGACGGATTAAACATCCCTGACATGTATTTGTTGTTTCTGATAGCCAATTTCTAACCATTAAGGAACGCTAGAAAAAATTTGCAACCTCTGGCTGGCTCTGCCCACTCTACTTAAATGTCTGGTAATACTCAAGATCGCAAAAGTGGTCCATTCAATAAAGAGCTCAGAGCCAAGCTCAGTGGTACACACCCGTCATCCTAGTACTTGGAAGGCTAAGACAGGAGGATTGAGGCCCGTTTCAGCAACTTAGAGAGACTCTGTTTCGAAATAAAAAAATAAAAAGGGCTGGGGTTGTAACTTGGAGGTAGAATTCTCCTGGGTTCAATCCCTAGTAGAAGAAAGAAGAAAAGAAAGAAAGAAGGGATGGAGGGAAGAAAGAAAAAAGGAAGGAAGGAAGGAAGGAAGGAAGGAAGGAAGGAAGGGAAGGAAAGAAGTCAGACAGAATGGGAACTCTATGGAGACCTGAGTCTAAAGTCCAGCTGTTTCTCACACAGTTGGATGACCTTGGGAAAGCGGTCATTCCTGAAAACCTCAGCAGGACAAGGGTTGGATTAGATGATAACACACAGGCCTCTCCTCATTGTTCACATCCATGAAAACGCTCATATAATGTCAAAGATGACATGCTAATGGGTATGTTTTTCCTTTTCCCTACACTCAATCAACTTGGGGTGGTGTGTGTATTTCAGGAACAAGTTTCATTACAGCATCCTGCTACATGGTTGGAGCTCTCCCCGGCAACATATGTTGGAGACCATTAGCGTGCAGGGGATACCTATAGCTTGTCATTCGAATGGGTTATAGCATGAATTTCCAGGAACATTTTCTGCCATGATGTTCTCGATAACTTAAGTTTCTCACAAAGATACCAGCCTTCAGGATCAGAAATAAAACACCAGCATGCTTACTTCATAGTTGGGGCCCAGAGGCTAAGCGACACCGCCCCACTTACGACAGACTTCATCATCGACAAGGTAGCTAGGGCCGCTTCCCTGGCTCCTAGGCTGGCTCCCAGGCCACAGGCTCAGGCTCTGAGCTAAGTCGATCTGATCAGTCCTTTGTTGGTGTATTTAAAAGACAATTCTCAGGGTAGCAGAGTTGATATAATCTAAAAATGCAGCTAGCGCTGGGAAACTCGAGGTGTGGAAATACACGTGTGCATACAGGTACAAATATGAAAATACTAGCACTAAGTTCTACATGTGGAAACCCTAAAAGAAGACAGACCTGGAAACTAGAGATGACCCCTGAGACCAGTCCAAATATTAATAAATATTATGATTTAATAAAGTGTATTCCTGTGTGTAATCCCAGTAGTTGGGAGGCTGAGACTGGAGGATCCGGGTTCGCGGGCAGCCTCAGCTACTTAGTGAGGCCCTCCGCAACTTAGTGAGACCCTGTTTCAAAATAAAGAATTAAAAATAAGGCTGGGGGTGTAGCCCGGAAGTAGAATGCCCCTGGGTTCAATCCCCAGTACTGCAAAATAAAATAAAATAAAATAAAATAAAATAAAATAAAATAAAATAAAATAAAAAGTGTATTCCAGGTAAGTTCTTGGAGCTCAGGAAACTTATGAGTAATAAGGGTTACATGATCATCCCTGTAGATAAGGCCTCCCTTACTTGGGGGAGCTGGTCTATTTCTTGGGGAGTCCACATTTGTATCTGGCATCTTCTGTTCCCAACATCCTGATTTCCTTTGGTGGCGCCACCTCTCCCTGGAGTGTGCAGTTCAGCGGTCATCCCCTTCCCCAAGCTGCCCATCTCTTCCCCCAGGATACTAAGCCATGACTAGTGGTACTCAAGAGCCAAATCCAGGTTGGGCTGACTCGTTCCTGGTGCCCCCAGGGAAATGGTCATTGGGTCCCACCATGGGAGCCTTGGGACTTCCCCGACACCCTTTCTTTTCTGGGGAAATCCATCCAATCAAGTCTTCCCTTGCTCATCAGTCCGAGTCTGTTTCTTCTGTTGGTACCTCCTCGCCACCTCATGTGGCCAGCCCAGACACAACGCGAGAAGCCAGGCTGGTTCTCCCATCCTACATCGAATCCACCACGGTTTTCCTTTCATCCCCTAGAAAACTGTTCTCTTCCTACTGGCCCTCCCTCCTAGGACATCCTCAGTGCCCCGGCTGGAGGGTGACAGGGACGCAGAAGGCAGAGGGACTGCGAGACAAAGGTCGATGCTCTGTGATGCAGCGGTTCCCCCACCATGGGGGAGACACACTATGGAGGCTTGTTCAGCAAGGCGAGGGACGATCAGGGCCACGAGGGACTGAGCTGAGGGAGAGGCTACACCATCCATGCCCACCACACCCTGAAAAACGCAAAAGGGACAGAAATCGGATCAGTGGCTGCCAGAGGCTGGGATGGGGAGGGACTCTAAAAGGCAAAGGGGAACTTTGGGGATAATGGAAATACTCTATGTGTTGATTGTGATGGCGATTTCATGACTACGTACACTGGTCAAAACTCAGAACTGCACACCGAAAAGGTGGGAGTTATTGCTGTCTGCAAATTATACCTCAATAACCCTGACTTTAATTTTCATGGGTACAGACAATGAACGCTAACACTTCGTGTATTGCCCAAATCAGGGATATTTCCTAATAACAGCTCATGTTAAAGGAAATAAGCTGGGTGGGGTGGCGCATGCCTGTAATCCCAGTGCTTGGGAACCTGAGACAGGAGAATCACGGGTTCAAGGCCAGTGTGCAGTAACTTAGCAAGAAGACCCTGTTTCAAAATAAAATAAAATAAAAATGGCTGGGGGTGTAGCTCAGAGGTAGAATGCCCCTGGATTCCATGTTTTAAAATAAAATAAAATAAAAATGGCTGGGGGTATAGCTCAGAGGTGGAATACCCCTGGATTCAATCCTCAGTAATACACACACACACACACAGAGAGAGAGAGAGAGAGAGAGAGAGAGAGAGAGAGAGAGAAATAAAGGCTCATTTGTGGAATTTCTGCTAACTGGAACTAGTTAGGTGAGGGTTTGGGAGGAAAGGTAAATTCCCCAAAACCTCACACACAGCATTGTGCAGCCCCTTCCCACTCTGGGCAAAGCTCCCCGTGCACCGGTGCCCACCACACTTCATTGTGGGAATGGTGTCAACAGACACAATCTAAATGGGACACGAGGTCTTCTTCAATGACATATTGGCTGAGAAAAGACTGAAGGAAGCAGAGCTGACAGCCCGAGGGGAAGGAACAGCATTTCTACCGTCTCACCTCCTCCCTGAAGCCTGGACCGCTTCATAAAGTAGCTCCCAGAAGATGCTGCTGATTTCAAAGACCTGGGTCAATGCCCAGACCCCTTCAAGGAAAGGTCCCCAAAAGAAGGACCTGAGATTGGCCTAGCAGGACGATGCAGCACCCCCCACTTGATCAAACACCTTCACCCCACCCACACCGGCAACCCCAACATGAAAGAGATGTTAATACAACCCCCCCCCGCCCCGCTTCCTGACCCCTGCCTGCACTCCGATTCTGTAATCACGAGTGTAATCACGAGAAAACCGGGGAGATGTTGAGCAAACCGGACATCTCGCAGAAGTTACGCATAGTTAGCAATCTGAAACAATAATTATTAGTTCAATTTATTAGATGAACCCCTTTTGAGTAATAGCCTCGGGGGGTATTTATAAGTGCAATAAAAGAACTCATCAGGGCGAAGTGCGCAATGATGTGGCTCCTTCTAGATTTTGGCTCAAGCTGACCTACAAGCCCAAGTAGGGCCTCTCTCTAGATTCCAGAAGAATGGGGCCCTTGTTCCTTCTTCACTCCGGTGTGTGGCTCCAGCATCTGCTTTCCAGCATGTCCAGCGTGGTGGTAGACACACTCAGGAGTTTGAGTAAGGGCACATCCGCAAATTTAGATCCCATAATGATAAACCTGAGCCTGTGTTTTTCAAAATGTCACCCCAGCGTGACTTGTGAAACAGAAGCCAGGACTGGTGCCCTGGGATCCCCTCTCCCAGTTGTGTCCCTGAGCAGGGTTGAAGGTTAAAGCTTTAAACTAACAAATCAGGCCACGGAAACCAATCTCGCCCGATGGGTGCTGTTCATGAGTCACAGGAAATGAAAACTACCCTATCTTTTAGTCATGATTGATTCAGTAGACTCAAGAGCCAGCCCACAGCCAGGCCCACGGCTGACTGCTTGCACAGTGATTCATGAAGGGGCCCAGACGCCCAACCAGATAAGAGCTTTCCCTACGCTTTTCTGTTTGCCTCGCCGTCCCTGAATTCACCTCTGCCTCCAGCGCACTGTCGCCTGAAATATCACCATTCGAGTTGTCTATTGAGCTAGGTGATTTTTAAATCGGCATCAGAGCCGGGCACGGTGGCGCACGCTTGTAACCCCAGTACTTGGGAGGCTGAGACCGGAGGATCGCAGGTTCGCGGCCAGCCTCAGCTACTTAGTGAGGCCCTCCGCAACTGAGTGAGACCCTGTTTCAAAATTAAGAATAAAATATAGGGCTGGGGGTGTAGCTCAGAGGTAGAATGCCCCTGGGTTCAATCCCCAGTACCGCAAAATAAATAAATAAATAAATAAATAAATAAATAGGCATCAGTTGTACTGAAAAGGGGAAAATGGAAGAGAGACACAAGTGGTCATTGTTCTATTACAAACAAAACTTCCCCTTCCTCACACCATTACAGGGCCTAAGACGTGTGGCCTTGGACTGACGTGTGGCCTTGGAGGGCTCATGGTTGATGTACCAAACTCATCTGTCCAGACAAACACAAACCACAGAATCTTAAAAAAAAAAAAATAAGATGATGATGATGAGACTGATGATGATCTTGCTGTAATCTTTTTTTTATTTTTTTGGTACTGGGGATTCAACCCAGGGTTGAATCAAGCTACACCCCCAGCTCTTTTTATTTTGAAACAGGGTCTTGCTAAGTTGATGAAGCTGACCTCCAACTTGCAATCTTCCTGTCCCGGCTTCCCAAGTACTGGGATTACAGGTGTGCACCACCACAACCAGCTTGGTGTCATCTTAAGCTTGTCTCTTTTGTGGGTGTGCTAGCAGAGGTATTAGGTGTCGATGAAGCAACCTTTGACCCTTCTGGAAACCCGGAGTGAATTAAGTTCATACGGCCAATATGTCAAGTTCTGCCGCCCACGGATTACAGTCAGTTCTCCTCTTGGTTGTCGTTATTCCTTTGCCTCGGGACATGAAATGATGCCTCGGCGTACGCAGGAATAGATTCGACTTGCAATTCCTTGGACAGATGATTTTTTTTTTTTTTGCAGTACCAGGGATGGAACCCAGGGACGTTCTACCTCCAAGCTACACCCCCAGCCCTATTTTTTATTCTTTATTTTGAAACAGGGTCTCACTAAGTTGCAGAGGGCCTAAGTAGCTGAGGCTGGCTGCGAACCTGCGATCCTCCTGTCTCAGCCTCCCAAGTACTGGGATTACAAGCGTGCGCCACCACGCCCAGCTGGACAGATGATTTTGCTTCCGCTTGCTGCTTTTTGTCAAAGTCAGAAAACTGATGCAGGACTCTGAACATGCAATCTCTGCTTAGAACTCAGACTCCAGAGTGACAGGGAGAGGCAAGATAGACAGGGCCGGTATGCAGTGAGCCAGAAAAGAGGGTCCCCTGCGCACCCCTCCAGCCCTGCTCCCATGTCCCGGCTCCTAGATCCCTCCCCTCGCCTCCTCTCTTTGCCCTTTTGGAGAATGACAACATGTTATTATCACCAAGCATGCCCAGTAGCCAATGATGAGCTTTAGCTCTAAGTCAGACACAACCTGAAGGATAAAGAGATCACAGGTATCAAATGTGTCCGCTCCAAATCTCTGCCCCCTGCCAGACACCAGCAAAGGGATTGGTTCAAAAGATAGCTCCTCTGAAATATTCTGCTAGCAAAGTCTGTACTCCTGCATCTCCACCAAAGCTCACCGTCATAGCTGCCATCCTGAAGGAGTACCCAGGGGATACTGCCTCCCTGGGACTAGGGGGCCAACCCCTCTCAGCCACTGTCAGAATGACCGCAGGAAGAGCATGTCGCTCTTTTCTTCCAGGGAAGCTCTTTTAGACTCTAGCACATTTTCCCTGGTCAGTGGTGCAATTATTTGGGGTTGGGGGATAAGGGAGGCAGGAGTGTGGATGGATCCTAGGGTGCCAAAGACACCCCACCTTGGTGTGCAAAACTGCCCAGCCAGCCCCTCTCCTATTTGGGGTACACCCAGAAGCAAACTCTCAGAGAAGAATTGGAGCGCCAGCTAATTTGGTAGGTGTAGGAATTAAGGGAGAAGGAAAGTGAGCTGAGGGTCAGAAGGCAGCAAATCCATGGAGAGATGTCAAGCCAGCTGCTACTGCCAGAGACAGGAGCTAAAGGCCACAAGGAACTGGACATGCTGTGAGCTGCCTGCCTCACAATGAGCCCACAGTGACCAGAGGACTGCTGTTTGAGAGGCTTCGAGGCAGGTGGGGTGGCATGTCTGAGTTGTCATGCATTAGGCTCAGTGACTTCTTCCCATGTCTTCAAAGGGAGCCTGGAATAGGCTCAGCAGCTGAAAGCATCTAATAGTCCCTCACATGCCCCTAGAGTCCAGCCCAGCCAGGCCCTGTCAGTTCAGGCTGGGGTCCTCCGGCAGCGACCCTGATACAGTCTCTGATTTGTAGCCTTTGCCAATTTCCATGGTGTAAATATTCCTGCAATGGCCAATTTCAAGCCATTGGTAGTCTAACACTGGAGCCAACATTCCTGAACACTTAACAACTGGCTCTTGTACCTTGAGCTAGTAGGAGTCTGCTCCAACACACCACTAGGACTGAGGTGAGGATCAACACACCTGGGGGCTCAGGTGCTGAGTCGCTGGGCTTAGCCTCATCATTGACATAACTACCCAGACCTGGATCCCAGCTCTACCATCTGACATCTGTTGTGACATTGGGTGAGTTACTTAATCTCTCTGTGCCTCAGTTTCTTCACCCATAATACGGGGGTAATAATAGTAATGACCTCACGGGGTTCTTGTAAAAGTTAAATGAGTAGTTACCTGCAACAAGCTTGGGACAGTGCCTGGGACTTATTACTAAGCACTACTTAGCGTTAGTTGTTATTTAAAGTGGGGAACGAGCAGATGATAACCCAGGATCCCAAGAGCGTAGTAAAGGTGTCCTGTTCGTCCTGAAGATTCCACATTTCCAGCTGGAGTTAGACCTAGAATTAATTCTGGGAGAGAGAGGAAAATAGAGCTAGAGATTGTTAGTCTCTTCTATGAAGGAAACATTTAATGCTGCAATAAATGAAACTTTTTCTTGTGTGTATGTGGAGGGGATATACTGGGGATTGAACCTAGGGGCATTCTACCTCTGAGCTACACCCCCAGCCCTATTTCAGTTTTTATTTAGAAACAGGGTCTCACTAAGTTGCTGAGGGCCTTGCTAAGTTACTGAGGCTGGTTTCGAACCTGTGATCCACCTGTTTCAGCCTCCCAAGTACTGGGATTACAGATGTGTGCCATCAGGCCTGGCTGAAACAGACCTTTTAAACTTAGGCAGGAATCATGGAAGGGAAGACCTGCCATGCTTGGGGGTTTGCACTGTACTGGGCTCAGGCTAAAGGTCTGTTTGTATTCTTTTGGTATATATTATGGTGTATAAAGTAATGATTTGATTTACGTACACATTGTGAAATGATTACATCAAGCTAGTTAACATATCTAGAACCTCACATACTTATCATTTGTTTGTGGTGAGAACATTTAAGATCTACTCTCCTAGCAATTATCAAATATACAATGCATTATTATTTACTATAGTCACCGTGCTATACAACAGATCTCCAGAACTGCTAACTGAACCTTTGTACCCTTTGACCCACACCTCTTCACCCCTCCCCACACCCCAGCTCCTGGAAACGGCCATTCTATTCTCCATTTCTATGAGTTCAATTTTTTTTAGATTCCACATGTAGAAGAGAGTATGCAGTATTAGTCTTTTTATTCCTGGCTTACTTTAGTTAGCATAATGTCCTCCAGGTGCAACTGTGTTGTCAAAAATTGACAGGATTTATTTCTTTTTTAAGGCTGTATGATATTCCATTGTATACATATACCATATTTCCTTTATTCAGCTATCCATTGATGAGCACTCAGGTTGATTCCACATCTTGGCTATTGTGAATAGTGCTACAGGGAACCTGGGAGGGCAGGTGCCTCGGTGCCTCATCCACATACTGACTCCGTTTGCTTTGGAGATAACACACACACACACACACACACACACACACACACACACACCCTAGTAGTGCGATTGCTGGATTGTATGGTAATTCTATTTGTAATTTATAGAGGACCCTCCATATCATCCTCCTTGATGAACATACTAGTTCATATTCCTATCGACGGTGTACAAAAGTGGCCTTTTCTCCACATCCTTGCCAACATTTGTCTTTTGTTCTTTTGCTAATAGCCAGTCTAACAGGTGTGAGGTAATATTTCATTGTGACTTTAATTTGCATGTCCCTGATGATTAGTGATGTTGCTTCTGCTTTTAGTAGAAGACGGGTTTTCCCTACAAGGGTAACTCTGACTGTTCTGTGAAGAACAGAATAGAAGGGGACCCAGCCAGAGGTGACACTGGGAGCTGTTGCCACAATCCAGGTGAGTCCAGGTGATCTGAGTCAATAGTGTGTGTGTGTGTGTGTGTGTGTGTGTGTGTGTGTGTGCCTTTTTTTTTTGTAGACCTAAAGATTGAACCCAGGGCCTCACACATGCTAGACAAGCACTTTACCACTGAGCTTCATCTGCAGTCCATTTTATTTTATTTTATTATTTTATTTTATTTATTTTGAGACAGGGTCTTGCTATGTTGCCCAGGCTGGCCTCAAACTTGTGATCTCCCTGGCTCAGCCACCCAAGTAGCTGGAAGACAGACAGACATGAGCCACCATGCCCAGCTCCTGGTGGCCACAGAAGTGTTGAAAAATGTCTATTCGAGTCCTTTGCCTGCTTTTTAAATCAGATTATTTGTTTCCTTGCTATTGAGTTGTTGGAGTTCCTTATTTAGTCTAATAATGGATTCCTATCTTTCTTTTATATCTGTGGCTTTGGGCCTATCACACATTTTCCATAAAATAAGGAAATGCCAGGTGAATTATATAAATTGGAAATCCAAGGGTAAGACCAAGTTCTTCTCTGAACCTTGGCTCAGTTGCAAAACTTTGTGAGCACCTTACCACACGCTAGGTGACATAGCACAGAAGAAAAAGCAAGGACCCAACACGTCCCTGGGAGCAGGCAGGCACAGCGCCAGGTCGGTGCCATCGGGAGGGGAGGTGGATCTTAGACACAGTGCGGGCATCGAGAGATGCACTGCTCCCAGGCTCCGGAGACATAGAGAGGGCTTCCTAGACACAGTGATATTTACCCTGCCACCAAAACCGTGAATAAGCTGGACTGAAAAGGTAAGGGAGGGGAAGGGACGCTGTCCAGGTGGAGCGGACAGTATGTACACCCGTGAGGGCCAAGCAAGAGCACGCACATTCAGGGAATCACAAATCACCTGCAGCCGTGAACTGCACAATCTATGGTTTGGGAAAGGAGATGAGGGAGAAAGGTAAATGTCAGCCAGATCCTAAAGGACCTGGGTCTGCATTCTGAGGATAATGGGGAGTCACTGAAGCGCTTTTAGCAGAATGGTCATTTTCCTTATACTGGTAACTCTGGCTGCTCTATGAAGAACAGAACAGAGAGGGACCCAGCCAGAGGCGACCCTGGAGGCTGTCGCAACCATCCAGGTGAGTCAAGGTGATCTGAATCAATAAGTCACAGCAGGGGTGCAGGGTAGACAGGTTCCAACAAGCTTCTGAGGTGCATCCCCAGGAACTGGAGATGACTGGACCTAGAGGTCAGGAGAAGGACACTGGGTGGTTGAGAGGCCATGCACACAGCCAGGACATCACGGAGGAGCCAGCTTTGCTTATGGGTGTGCATGTACACGTATGAACACTCACACACACACGCATGTGCATATGTGTGTGTGTATGCAGTTACTCATGTTCTTCATGTCATGCACAAATAAAGGGGGTGCCCTTCATATCATGGTCATAATAATTTGGATATCAATGACAGTATTTTTTTGTCCCATGAGAGTAAAGTATTTGGGGAAAAGTGTATATTTTTCTAATTTGCACTCAAGCAAGAAATTAGCCACACCCCCGAATGGAGTGCACAGGTGGGTCTTGAACACACTGAGTTTGAGTTGCAGGTAGAACATCCGAATGAAGCTATTAGGGGAGCAGTTGTATGCACAGGTGTGACGTTCCAGAAAGATCGGGGCTGGCTGGGGATGTAGATCGAGAAATGTCAGCACATTGATAGATTTACAACTCTGTAAATAGACAATATCCTTCAGTGATGTGTGAACTGAGATGGGTTCTTGATTTGGAGGCATAGCAGATTTCTTCGGGATTCAAGTGGAAGAAATCAACAAAAAAAATCAAGCCTATTTCAAATATGATGGTATATATCTGTGTTTGTATATGTATAACATATATAATTTATGTATTATTATATGTATAATGTGTGGATGTATAGGAATGAGATGGGAATAACAGTTCCTGGAGCTGTTCTTCATAAGAATAGCCCAAGCAACATCACTCCAGGGCACAGGGAGAAGGCCAGGTAGCCAAGGATGTAACAGCTATGCTTAAGACACGAATACAGGGCTAGGGTAAGACTCAGTGGTAGAGCATGTGCTTAGCATGCACAAGGCCCTGGTTTAATCCCTAGCATTAAACAAATGAACACACAAAGACAAATTAAGTAATCTGAAAAGGAGAGAAACAGGAGAGTCTATCATTGAGAAAATAAGGAGAAACTGTGTTTTCAGAAGACATGTCCACTAGGGTCCTAGCCCGCAGAGAAGTCAGGGACAATGAGCTTGACTTGGCAGCAAAGCTCACAGTGACCTTGGAGTGTCACTGCAGAGACCTGCTGGGGCCAGGGGCAGATGATGGCAGGCTGAGGGAACAGGGCAGGGCTGGGGACAGAAGCATCGACGGGGCAAGTCCTCCCTAGAACACTGACCACAAAGGGAGGAGACAGACTTGGGGAAAGCTGGACAGAGACAGAGGGTCTGGGGAAGGTCACTCTTCCCTTATAAGAAAAACAAAAACACTTGAACATTCTTAACCGTAACTGGAATGAGTTAGGAGAGAGCAGGGGCTCTAGATACTTGAAAGAGGTAGTGCAGGCTACAGTAGATCAGAAAGGACCTCTCAGAGGAGGATGGGGCTTGTCAGCATACACCTGGCTGGAGGGGGCCAGACCTCCTCCACCGCTGCCCTAGTCCCTTCATTCCAGCCTAAGCTAAAGGTAGCCAGGCTGGGAGAGGGCCCCTTCCCCGCCCAGGGCTCCTCCTATGGACTGTCTTAGGATGGTTGACGTGCCAATTGGAATACCAGTGAGGGGCAGGGACAGAGGCTCTTGGGACCCTTCGAAGTATGGCCTCTCTAGCGACCTGTAGATGGTGACCAGGAAAGTAAAGGGGGATTAATTTGGATTCCCTGAGTCGATGTAAAGTTCAAGTTTCACTGGAAAGTGTCCTGCCTCTCATTGTGTCTGGACCTGTCTTAGGGGAAAGGGACAGGATGAAGCCATGGTCATAGCATGGAGTTTGGGGTCAGACAGTCCTGGTTTAGGTCTCAACTCTACATTAATAGTTGTGTGATCTTATCCTAGGTACTTGGTCAACCTGAACTACTATGGTTTCATCTGTACAGTGGTCCCAATAAGGATTAGAGTACATAATTATATACATAATATATTATGTTATATATAATATATATGTATAAATGAATATGTATGTGTATATATATATATATATATACACATAGAGTACATGGCACACAGTGGATACTCAACAAATGGTAATCAGTATTAACAGTAATAGTATACCTTTCATGATGAAGTCAACCCTCATCAAATCAACTTATAATTATACAAATTACACAATTTACCATGAGGTAGACACTTGGCGGGGGAGAGTCCTCTAGTACCTTTTAACTAAATTACTTGGAATTTGATCTACAGGATTATATTATTTATGTTGCAAATCAAAGTCATGTAAGTCTTTGACAACATGCATATCGAATCGCTTATGCTAAGAAATATAAACCTCTAATGTTACTGATTGTGCAATTCACTTATTGGGTCTTACAGACCAAAATACTGCACAGGTTTAGAAACTGTGGGAAGAATACTGAAAACCCCAGGCTGCATACTGGGCGAGATGTCTTGAACCTCCCGTGAGAATTTCCATCCATTCAGTCAAGAAAATACAATGCAGAAATACTGTTGAAATGAGAATACCAAGTATTATTTGTCGTACTTCCTTCTCAAGCAGAGAACAAAAGATCAGCAGAATTCATCTGCTCAATTTTTCTCTGGCTTACGAGTGTCTGTCTTCCATGTCCATGCTGTTAAAGTAGAAATAGATCCTAGTCTTTTCTAAAATTATGCACATGATTAATCCCATTTTAAATTTGTGTTTCTCCCTTTTTCAACAGAAGCCCTTGATTTTCCATGTTTTTTTTTTTTTGCTTGTTTGTGTTTTTTCTTGATCTTACAATCTTTTCTTTTACTCTTTGAGGCCAAGTATTCTTCTGATTGAAAAAGGGCAGAGTCTTGTTTTTTGGTTTTTGGTAGTAGAGATTGAAACCAGAGGCATTCTACCTCTGAGCTACACCCCCAGCTCCTTTTTATATTTTTTATTTGAAAAAGGGTCGTGCTAAATTGCTGAGGCTGGTCTCAAACCTGTGATCCTCCTGTCTGAGCCTCCCACATACTGGGATTACAGGCATGCACCATCACTTGGCTCAGAGGAGGAGGAGGAAGAAGAAGAAGAAAGAAGAAGAAAGAAGAAAGAAGAAAGAAGAAAGAAGAAAGAAGAAAGAAGAAGAAGAAGAAGAAGAGGAAGAAGAAGAGGAAGAAGAAGAGGAAGAAGAAGAAGAAGAAGAAGAAGAAGAAGAAGAAGAAGAAGACGACGACCAAGGCAAGCTGCCCAGATTTTACAAAAACATGCCTAGGCCCTTTTTATTTCTGAGGCGGGGTCAAAGCCTGCACTTGCTAGCCTATTACCTCAGCTAACAGGCTGATTCAGAAAACTACATTGAGCCAGTAAGATCTCGAACTAAATGCCTGCCTCACTCCATACACCAAGTGTCTGAAATAGCAAAAACTTACAGTGGAAAGCAAACCCCCAAGAGAACTCATAGAAGAAAGCATGAAGAGTTCTAAGTCTTCTTCATGTCATCGGGGCTCACCGCAACCTGCACAAGCCCTCAGGGTTACCAAAGAAACAGCAGGGAAGCTGGAATCCATCAATGTTGTTAGCTTCCATTTGTTTGTTTGTGTTTTTTGTAGTTAAACTATTTATTTACTTATTCATTTATTCGTTTATTTATTTTATTTTGGAGTGGCAATGCTAGGGATCAAACCCAGGACTTCACACATGCTAAGCAGGTGCACTACCACCTGCGTCCCCAGACCCCATACACATTTTTTTTAATTGGTGCATTGTAATTACACATCATAGGAAGATTTAGAGTGATAGAAACATGCAGGCATACAACATCCATTATGTGTTTCCCTCCGGCTCCCTCCCTAGCTCCATTTCCTTCTCCCTTGATAATTTTTACATGAATGTAGATAAGTTCATGTATGAACAAAGAATTTATTTGAATTGTTTCTATCATCAGATCTCTCCTTTCTCCTCCTCACCTTCCTCCCCAAATCCCCTTCCACTATTCTACTAACTTCCATTGCAGTTGTTTGTTTGTTTATTTATTTTTGGTGCTGGGGATTGAACCCAGTGGGTGTTCTACCTCTGAGCTACATCCCCAACCCTATTTTTTATTTTATTATTTTATTTTATTTTATTTTATTTTATTTTATTTTATTTTATTTATTTTGTCTCACTAAGTTGCTGAGGTTGGCTGCAAACCTGTGATCCTCCAGTCTCAGCCTCCCAAGGACTAGGATTACCAGCATGGGCCACCACGCCCAGCTAACTTCCATTTGTTTTTGTTTTGTTTTTTGTTATTTGTTTGTTTGTTGTGGTACTAGGGATGGAACCCAGGGACTTTCTACCTCTGGGCTAAACCCCCAGACCTATTTTATTTTTTATTTGGAAACAGGGTCTCACTAAGTTGCCGAGAGCCTCCCTAAGTTGCTGAGGCTGGCCTGGAACCTGTGATCCTCCTGTCTCAGCCTCCCAAGTACTGGGATTACAACTGTGCACCATTACTCCTGGCCTATTTGTTTTAAAGCTAGGCAATAGAGAACATATATGAACATATGTGTGGCATATCTGAAAATAGGCTAATAACAGATCCGTTTTTATAAATCAATTTTTAAAACTACTAAAAAAATAATAGAAATAGACACTAGGCAAGATGATACTGTCCACACGCACGCGCGCGCGCACACACACACACGAAAGGAAATGGTTATGCAAGTAGGCCATAAACATGTGAAATGAGGTTCAATTTTTCATAATTAAAATGCAAATTCAAACAATAATGACTTGCCATTTGCTGCCCAATAGCAAAGATGTAAAACTTTGATAGAACATGGAGTGGGTGCGATTTCGAGGAAATAGGCAATTCATACACTGTTAATGGGGTTGTAAACTGGGGCAGCCTTTTCTCAGAGCGATTTAGCAATATCTATTAAAGCATCAAATGCACATACCCTTTGACCCAGCAATTCCATTGCTAGGAATTTATCCTGAGGGTAAATTCTGTCAACTGTGCAAAAGGCACATGTGTCCTAGAATGTGTGTTGCAGTATTGTTGGTAATCCCCCCCAAGTTAGAAAACAGTTTTAATATCAATTTAAGAAACTGGTTAAATTAATCAGGATATGACCACACAGTGGACTATTAAGCAGCTAGGAAGCGCATGTGTGTATCTTTGTGCTATTATAGAAAGGTGTCCGAGAAATACAGCAATATGGGAGAAAAGCAAGTTTTCAGAACTATAAACATTGGATATGGCCCCATTCACATTAAGTTTTTAAACTATAGATAGATAAATAGATCTGTATGTATGAATGTTTTCATGTGCAGAAGAAATTTTCAGAAAGATTTCAAGAAAAGCTTAAATCGTAGTTACCCCTGGGTTCTGGTAGGGCTGGAGAAGTCTGGGGTGTGGAGAATCATCTTTCACCTTTTCGTCTGCTTGGAAGAAATTTTTTTCTACCATGAATGTGCATTACTCTACAATTTAAACAGGCATACTTTACTGAAAAGGAAAGAAAACAAAAGAGAAAAGGAGAGAAAGAATATAAAGGAGAGAGGGAAGGCATAAAGTAAAAGAGAGGGAGAGAGAAAGACAAAAAGGAAGAGAGAAGAAATATTTTCTCATTCTTTTGAGTAGAAGAAGCCTTTTTCCTGTGTCGATGGAGACATTTAAACACTTTGGCAATTTTGCCAAACTTCACAAACACCAACTTGTGACTTCTTCTGTAAACGAAAACAAGGAAGTACTCCGCGGTTGACTTTGTCCACACTTTGCCTTCATCTTTGCAAGACACCCCGGGATCAAGTCTGACTGCAGTGAAGCCCAGGGGGACTCCAGGAAGCCAGGCAGCGCTTCCTCCCCTAGTACACCGATGTGTATTTTGCCTGATGTTTTTGTCTTTGGGCCTGGATCCCACAGTGCTAGGCGCCACAAGAGCACACAGACAGACTGGAGGACGCGCCTGATTTTGCAAAGAGGAGACAGATAGTTGGAGGTCAAGAGGCTGACTCCAAAGGCCAAGGATGCAGACGGGAGCTTCTGGCCCTCTGTGGTGGATTAGATCCCCAGGTTCCGTTCCCAGTGGCTGTGGGGGTTTAACCAGATTAAATCTCTCCTCCCTCCCCTTGAGATTCTGATAGCTGACCAAAAGCAACTTTATTTCAGTTACTTTTTAAAGTTAAAATCACATTGGAGGTCTATTTTATAACATAATGGATGATAGTTGGGGATTTAAAAAAGAACTCACATTTAGAATTAAGAAATGTAGCTGGGCATGGTGGGACAAGACTGTCATCCCAGTTCTTTGGAGGCTGAGACAGGAGGATCACAGGTTTGAAGCCAGCCCTAGCAACTTAGCGAGACCCTCAGCAACTTAGTGAGACCCTCAGCAATATAACACGACCCTAATTTAGAATTAAAAATTAAAAAATAGAAAAGAGCTGGGGTTGTAGCTCAGAGATAGAATGCTCCTGGCTTCAATTTCCAATATGAAGAAGAAGAAAAAGAAAAGAAGATGAAGGAGGAGGAAGAAGAGGAGAAGGAGGAGAAGGAGGAGGAGGAGGAGGAGGAGGAGGAGGAGGAGGAGGAGAGGAGAAGAAGAAGGAAGAGAAGAGGAGGAGAAAAGAAAAAGAAAATTGAAAAGTCTGGGGCTGGGGATGTAGTTCTGTGGCAGAATGCTTGCTTATCATATGCAAGACCCTGGGTTCCATCCCCAGCACTGCAAAATAAATAAATTAATTAAATAAAATAAAAATTGAGAGATTTTTAAGAGTACTGATAGGTGTGTGTGTGTGTGTGTGTGTGTGTGTGTGTGTGTGTGTTACTAGAGATTGAACCCAGGGGTATTCTACCTCTGAGCTACACCCCTAGCCCTATTTTATTTTTCATTTTGAAACAGGGTCTCACAAAGTTGCTCAGGGCCTTGCTAAGTTGCTGAGACTGGCCACGAACCTGCGATCCTGTCTCAGCCTCCCGAGTACTGGGATCACAGGTGTGCGCCACCAAAAACTGATGATCTTTTAACTTCTTTTCCATGGCAAAGGAAGAAAGTTTAAACCTCCCTAAGGGCCAACATTTGCAAAAGGATTAAAAAATCCTCAAGGAAAACCCAAGGCACCTGATCCTTTTCCTTCTTCTTCTACCCTGCCCGTCCTGGGTCCTCACCCAACACAGAACCCTGCAAGCCCTACTGAAGCTTACAAAATATTCTGCTACTACTGGACAGCTTACATATTAACAAGCATGTAGAACTACTGGGGGTAAAAGCCCGGGGCCTGGAGCAAGAAGCAAGCCCAGGCTGGATTCTGTAATTAGCTCTTATGCAACTGCAGGTCTCAGTCACAGCTTTCTGAAGATCACACACTTCCAGCCACTAGGGCGGGAGGGCAGACCCGGCCGGGTTGCATAAGCCTTTCATAGCACAATCGTTAGTCATTTCTAAGCAGAACAAAGGGCCCTTCGGACCAAGGTGGCACTCTCTCGCTGTATGTATTTGCTTTCAGGAAAGAAGACATTTCTTGCACATTCTCCCCTACAATGGGGGTTAGGCATGAAAGGAGGTTAAAGGGAAAGATGGAGGAGGAGAGAAAAGGAAGGGAGCCCAGGAGTTTTGTTCCAGCGGCTTCATTTGTTGCTGCTGTTGTTTAAACTCCCACCGGGCCCGCATGCTCCCAGTCTTGGTTGTGAACAGGAAGGCGCCTCCTCCGGGCTCTCTGTATTCCCCAGGTTTCTAGCCCCATTCCACACTTCCCCTTGTTAGCAAAATTGCTGTCCTTACACCCACACTTTGCTATTTATTTATTTATTCATTCATTCATTTGGTGCTGGGGATTGAATCCAGGGTGTTCCACCTCTGAGCTACACCTCACCAGCTCTTTTTCCTTTTTTATTTTGAATCAGGGTCTCACTAAGTTGCTGAGAGTCTCACTAAGTTGCTGAGGCTGGCCTTTGAACCTGCGATCCTCCTGTCTCAGCCTCCTGTCTCAGATTACTCAGTCTATAATCTGAGTACTGTCATCTGTGCACCCATTGCATCCAGAGAACACCCTAAATTCATCACCCTAAATAGTTGTGAAGTCAGGGTCCTGGACCAATGATAACCAGGTGACTTTTACTGAAATGTACACCTGGGATCCTGAACTCTAGAGGTAGAGAATGAGCCTTAGAAATAAGGTTCGGCCACTGCTTCTAGAGACAAACTAAAGTCTGAGATGCCAAGCGGGGAGCTTTCTGGCCAGCAGGGTAGGGCCCTAATGAAAACACTGAATTTTGCTTCATGCTTGGAGCTCAGAGCTAACCCTGTACATCCTCTGTCTGCTCTATGAATTCAGTGCCTACCTGCAATTTCGGCCCAACCTGTCTGTGCACTTGGCAAGGCCTGCCTGGCCTGTGGGCTGGGTGTTAACATGGCCAATACTGCAGCCTGCAGGTTGGAGTAAAGATCACAGCGGTGCACCTGGAGAGAGCCACCTGGCAGGTAGAGCCACAGCACCAGGTGCAGCCTCTGATGGCCTTCACCTGGGCAAAGGGGAGCTGCGCCCCACCGAGGAGAGAGGTCAGTGCAGGAGTACACTGTGGGGCTGGACTCAAATGATCAGATCAAAGGAGGGGGTTCATTATTCAGAATTACATTTGCCAAAGTTTCCTGGGGGGGGGGAGTTTAATTTCCCACATTATTGCCAAAAGGATGGAGTCTTTTTGCCTGGGCTTTCTAGACAAACATCTGTGAAGATTAAAAGATGGCCCCTGGTCACCGAGTCACCCCTTTCTGCCAACAGCAGCCCCCCCCCCATCATGGCACTTGGTAAATTACAGCTGCTTCCAGGTGACAAGGAAAAAACTAGTCTTTTCACCGTAAACTCATGTCGCTATGTGAGAGGTTAACTAGACTCATCGGAGCGGTGCTAGAGATGCTAAATATCCAGGTTTTTAATATGTCTCAAAATAGCTTTAAGAACACTGCAGAGTGGGCTGGGGACGTGGCTCAGTGGTAGAGCGCTTGCTTAGCACGTGGGAGGCCCTAGGTTCCATCCCCAGTAATGCACAAATTAATTAATTTAATTTAATTTTTAAGGAACACCATAGAGAAATGCAGGCTAGATAATTAAGTTACGGAGAAATTCAGTGGATTCATCAGTTGTACCTTAAACGTGCCAGTTAGTGGATTCATGGCAACCTCTAGGAAGGGATCGAAGAATTCCTTTTTCACCATATTTTCCAATGAATTGGATGAAAACATCTTCAGATATCTGCTGAAATGTCACTATGTCCTCTGAGGTTTTTCTCTAGCCATCCTGTCTAAAATTGTAAAAATTAGCCGGGCGTGATAGCGCACACTTCTAATCCCAGTACTTGGAAGCTGAGACCTGAGGATCACAGGTTCGCAGCCAGCCTCAGCTACTTAGTGAGGCCCTCCACAACTTAGTGAGACCCTGTTTCAAAATAAAGAATAAAAAATAGGGCTGGGGATGTAGCTCGGAGGTAGGATACCCCTGGGTTCAATCCCCAGGACCGCAAAAAATAAAATAAATAAATAAACAAACAAATAAATAACATAACATACAATAAAATAAAATTGTAAAAATTCTTCCCGCACTTCCTATCCCTCCTCCCTACCTTCTTTTTCTCCTTGGTACTTGGCATTAGCAAACACAGCATCTGCGCAACTTATTTATCTTTGTTTAGTGTCTGTCTCCCCCCACTTGAATGAAAGCTCAGGGGACACAGGGATTTCTGTTTTGTCCACTGCTGTATCCTCAGAGCCTAGAACAGAGCCTGGCACATCGAAGTCTTACTCAATAAATAGACACCGAATGAATACATGGGCAGAAACAACAGGCGCATCAAACTGTGAAGATAACAGGAACCCAGAAGGCTGGGGAAAATCCTAGGTGACAGAGTCAACAAGGAGACTTATCTTGATAGGTGATAACAATAGTCCGAAGCCAGCAGGATAGAATTTAACAGGCTATGTAAATCAATCCCACACTTAGATTTCAGGAAAACAATTGCACAAGAATAAGATGGGGACGATAACATGGCCGCATCACAGCACGTGCAGAGATGACAGGGTCTCGGATGACTGCCAGCTCGCGAGTCAAACACAAAACTAACCTAGCAAAAAATGTGTGACCTTTGGTGTCATGGCTAATTAAAGTAATCACAGGTTCCCGGACACAGTGCGCTCGGATGCATTCCTTCATCTGGACTCGCATCTTCCCGTGTGTATGTGCAACGTGCACGTGGACACGGTTATTCATTGCAGCCGGGTCTATAAGAGCAACGAGAAGCCACCTGGTTTTCCATTAATACGGAACTGGTTAAACAAATGAGGGAAAGCTAGGCCACGGAATTCATTCTTAAATGAGGATGGGGAAATTCTTAGTGCAGTAATTTAGAGCAATCGCTAAGGTAAGTAGGTAAGAGGAGGAGAGGGCGGGGCCTTCAACAAGAAAATAAATACCAAGCTTTATTTAGATGTGGATCTTGCTACTTAGGGTGGCCCTTGCCCCTTGGTGTGGGCATTGCCTGGAAACTTGCTAGAAATGCAAGGTAGTGGGACCCCTTCTAGGCCTGCCTGTTTTGGTTTTTTTAATTTTGTCTTGTGTTTTTGTTGTTATTATTTGTGTTTGTTGTTGTTTGGTTTGGTTTGGTACTGGGGATTGAACCTAGGTGCATTCTTCCTCTGAGCTACACCCCCAGCCTTTTTTTTTTTTTTTCTGGAACATGATCTTGCTAAATTGCTGAGGGTCTCACTGTGTTGATGAGATTGGCCTCAAACCTGTAATCCACCTATCTCAGCCTCCCAAGTACTGAGATTATGGGCAAGTACTACCACACCCAGCTCCCAGAATCTACATTTTAATAAGATTCACAAATGATTCCTATGCAGATTGAAGCTTGAGAAGAACTGTGGGTTTTTTATTGTTGTTGTTGTTGTTGTTTGCATACATTATTTTGCGGAAAATTTTAACTGGCCAAGATGTGGAAACAACCTGAGTATTTATCAATGGGTGAATGGATAAATAAAATGTATTTATACAAAATGGAATATTGTTCAGCCTTTAAAAAGATGGAAATCCCCCCACTTGCAAAAACAAGATGGACCTGGAAGACATTATGTTAAATGAAATAAATCAGACACAGAAAGACAAATTCTGCATGATCTGTCTTATTTGTGGAATCTAAAAAAGTCAAACTCATAGAAACAGAGTAGAAAGGCAATTATCAAGGGCTGTAGGGTGGAGGGAATGGAGAGATGTTGGTTGCAGGGTACAATTTCGCAGTTATAAGATGAGTAAGTTCTATGCACAGCATGGTGACTATAGTTAATAAGAATGTGTAGTACACTTGGAATTTGCTGAGAGAGTCAACCTTAAGTTCTCAAGATACACACACACACACACACACACACACACACACAATAACTGTGAAGGGATGGATGTGTTAACTAACTTGGTTTTGCAATCACTTTACAACCACTTCACATATACACAAGTCTATATTTATATAAAATATGTGTATCTGAAAAGAAAAGCACTATTTTAAGAGAGTGGATTTAACCCAGACTGCCTCTCCCTACTCATACTCATGGAAGGCATGGCCACCCTTCCCTCCTACCTCATTTCTTGCAGCAATCCTTGTAGCCCAGGTTCCCTTAATGTTTCCGACAGCCTTAGGTCCACACTTGACATGTTCTCCAGGGTACCCTCAGGGAGCACTGGATCTTGTGGGATCCACCTCCTAGATCAGCGCAGGAGTGGTCATGGCTGAGCAGATGCCACCGGCAGCTATTTTACCCAGCCAAACTGCTCATCTCGGGGACACCTATAGGTGCAAGTCATTTGCTTGATTTTGGCCACGCTGCTAGGTCAGGACACCTGCTGCAGCTACCGCTTGCTGGCTGGGGTGGTTTTCAGTAGCTACTGCCTAAGTGCTCAGCCCAGCTCACACGCTCCCAGCCTCAGCTGCATCTTCCTCCCAGAATACGTGATGGTCATCTCAAAATCAACCTGGGCGGGTTCTTTCCAAACTTGGGGTCACTGACGCCATGCCAGAGCGTGACACCACCTTCACCTGCCAGAACGAGGAGCCTGATGAGGGTACTAAGCAGCATTTGTCATCACAGTGGGAAGCTATCGTCATGGAGCCGTCAGCTTCTGCAGGCTTTCCTCCTCTTCCAGAATGAGTGACATCTGTGTTTACTTCTCCGTCAGTCCCACGGGCCAGTCTCACCCCTTCACCCTCCTCCTTCTCTGCTACACGCAATGATGCTCACCTTGTGATTCTTACTGTTAAGATTTTAGGGCAAATGCCAGGATGAATGAAGACCCCTCCCGCCCTTATGCATATGGAGTTCAAGTGGAATTTTGTCCGTGCTTGCAAACACTGGCCAGAGGGTTGAGGTCCACAATGTTCAAGAGGCCGATGGGGTTGTTAGAGGACACACTAATGTGTCAGCATCCCGCAAGATCTGCGGCTGACTGGTCTGCACATGCTCTCTGCAGCGTCACACGCCATATGCTCTTCAGCACCCCGTTGTCCACTTCCGCCCTTCCATACTTTCAAGATGTAGTTTTAAGTACAACAAGCAAGATGTAGAACAATACATCAGCAAAGCACTGTTTGCATGGGGGAGACATAAGACTATTATAAGCCGGGTGTGGTGGAGCACACCCATACTTCTGGTACTTCCGGGAGGCTGCGACGGGAGAATTGAGGGTTCAAGACCAGCCTCAGCAACGTAGCGAGATCCTTTTTCGCTAAATTAAAAATAGGGCTGGGGTGTAACTCAGAGGTAGAAGGCCCCTGGATTCAATCCCCAGTACCAAATAGATAAATAAATAATTATAAACACACAGATGCATGTTGTTTTATGCAGAGAGCAGCCCCAAGAGAACACAGGTGTGTGGTTTTGCTGACTCCGGGGAAGCGGTACAGGGAGCAGCCTAATCTCCCTGTCTTTGTTCTTTTTGATTTGGGCACCATGCTCAAGTATGACCTAGTCCAAAAAAGTCAAATTTAAATTATCAATAAATGAAAATATTTTTCTACCTCATTGGACACATCTAAATGTATGCTTTATTTGACCAATATACAGCGCCTGTACCAAAAACTGATGGCTCAATTTTTTACTCTGCAGTAGTCAAGGATTTCTTGCCTATAGAATATTCAAATATGAATGTCATCCTTTCAAAAATTATATTCAATGCTTTTATAACAAAGACACTTCCTTGTTTTTCCTTTTCTCTCAAAGCAAAAAGCAGGCCAAGGAAGTTCTTGTCTTGCCAGGACTGAATTTTTTCTTTGCAATCTGTCAGCATGTTGTCAGGTCATTCTTTTCTGTTCATGTCTGTGCATTTTTTTTTGTTTTTAATACACATTTATTGGTGCATTCTAATTATACATCATACTGAGGTTCAAAGCAATACAAACGCACATGCACACAGCACTTGGTGTGTTTTCTCCAGATCTCACGCCCCCTCTCCCTGTACATGTTAGTGAGATTGGTAGCGATTCCCTCATATATGGACATAGCATTATTTGAACTTTTTCCTTCATCAAATCTCCTTTTCCCCTCCCCCAATCCCCTTTCCCTATTCTACTGGTCTCTCTCCTCATTTATCTGAAGTCCTCTTTGTTTCCTAGTTTTCTTTCTATCTTCAACACATGAAAGGAAACATACCACCCTTGCCTTTCTGAGACCGGCTGATCTCACTTAGCATAATATTCTCTAGTTCTACCCACTTTTCTGCAAATGACATAATTTTGTTCTTCTTTATGGCTGACTAAAGTTCCATTATGTGTATATACCACATTTTTAATCCATTCATCTCTTGATGGACAACTAGGCTGGTTCCATAATTTGGCTATTGTGACTTATGCTGCTATAAACATAGATATGCATGTATCACTCTAATATTTTGATTTTAATTCTTTTGGAAAGATACTGAGGAGTGGTATAGCTAGGTCATATGGTGGTTCCATTCCTAGTCTTTTTTTTTTTTTTTGCAGTACCGGGGATTGAACCCAGGGGCGTTCTATCTCCGCGCTACACCCCCGGCCCTATTTTTTTATACTTTATTTTGAAACCGGGTCTCACGAAGTTGCAGAAGGCCTCACTAAGTAGAGAGAGAGAGAGAGAGAGAGAGAGCGAGCTGAAGCTGGCCACGAACCCAGATCCTCCGGTCTCTGCCTCCCAAAGTACTGGGATTACAAGCATGCACCACCACGCCAGGCTCCATTCCTAGTCTTTTGAGGAACCTCCATACTGATCTCCATAGTGGGTGTACTGATTTACAATCCCACCAACAGTGTATAAGGGTTCCTATTTCCCCACATCCTCACTAGCATTTATTATTGTTTGTATTCTTGATGATTACCATTCTAAATGGAGTTAGATGGAATGTCAGTGTAATTTTGCTTTGCATTTCCCTTTGCTAATGAGGTTGAACATTTTTTCAAATATTTATTGGCCATTTGCATTTCTTCTTTTGAGAAGTGCCTATTTGGTTCCATTGCCCATGTTTTGATTGGGTTGCTTTTTGGGGGGTGTTAATTTTTTTAAGCTCTTTGCATATTCTAGATATTAGTCCTCCACCAGAGGAACAGCTGGTAAAGATTTTCTCCCATTCTGTAGGCTCTCTCTTCAGACACTTGTTTCTTCTGCTCAAATTATTCCATGAAATACAAAGAGATGGAATACTTCCAAACTCATTCTATGAAGCCAACGTCACCTTGATAACAAAAACCAAATAAGGATACCTCGAGGAGAGAAAATTATAGACCAGTATCCCTGATGAACAGAAACGGCAAAAATTCTTAATAAAATACTAGCAATTCACATTCAAAACTACATCCAAATGATTATGCATCACGACCAAGTTAGTTTCATTCCAGGGATGCAAGGCTGGTACAACATACAAAAGTCACTAAATGTAATTCATCACATAAATAGAACCAAGGACGCAAATCCCATCTCTGTGCAATTTATGGTTCCAGCATTCTCTATTGCTATGAAAAGACCCTGTACTGGCATAACAGATTAACTTGAGGGAATGTTCAAAGTAGTAATTCAAATATCAAAAGTATCTGTTCACAGCAACGTTTGTTTATTCATGTTATTAAACTGCAATAATAAAAATAATAAACTGCTTCCAGTGTTCAGTCTGGCACACAGGGAACTTGCGATTCATGGCTTCCATATTCACAACAAGAAAAAAGCCGAACACACTGAAAATCCACCACTACTCTCATGCTCCCTGGTAAGAATGGAAAATGGCACAGCCACTGTGGAAGACCATTTGGACATTTGTTACAGAGCTATATATCTGTCCTCTTACCATGTTATTAACTAATGTCCATGTTTGCATCAGGGGCTTTGGTCCAGCGATTGTGCCCCTTAGTCTGAACCCAAATGAGTTGAAAACTTATGACCACACAGAAATCTGCACGTGAGGGCCGGGCGTGGTGGCGCACGCTTGTAATCCCAGTATTTGGGAGGCGGAGACCGGAGGATCCGGGTTCGTGGCCAGCCTCAGCTACTTAGTGAGGCCCTCCGCAACTTCGTGAGACCCGGTTTCAAAATAAAGGATAAAAATCAGGGCCGGGGGCCTAGCTCGGAGGTAGAATATCCCCGGTATCACACACAAAAAAATCTGCACGTAAATGTTTAGCAGTTTGTTAAGGTTTGCATTTAGAATATTATCCTCACACCTCATGGGGTAGACATGGCAGCCATGTTGGAGGCGGGACTTGGTTGCTAGGGAGGGGTCGCCAGGGGGCGTGGCCCGGGAACTGTTTCCGGGACAGGCGGATGCAACTTCCGGTTCCTTTTTCACCTCTGCTGTCAGGAACCAACAGGCACGCTCCTTCTCCTCTCTGCTTCCTGCCATGGTGCCCTGAGGACCTGCAGACCCAGCTCCTGTTTGGAAACCATTCTAAAGTGGACTGAAACCTCCAGAAGTGTGAGTAGATAAGTCCTCCTTTCTCTAAATTGTGGTCGTCAGGTGTTTGGAGTCCAAGCGGTGAGACTGCTGACCGAAGCACAGTTTTATTCAAAATGGCCAAAACTTGCCAACACCAAGATATCCTTCACTAGGTGAATGGATAAGCAAACTGTGGTACGTCTAAACAGTGGAACAGTATTTAGCAATAAAAAGAAATGTCAAACCCTGAAAAAACAATTTAAGAACATTTAAATATTTTTAGCTGTAAGAAGCCAGTCTGCAAAGGCTACATAGTGTGTGATTCCAACTATATGACACTCTAGAAAAAGTAAAACTACAGAGACAGTAAAGAAATCTGAGGTTGCCAGGGGTTAGTGAGAAAAAAAACTTTAGCACTGAGGATTTTTAAGGCAGTTAAACTATTCTGTCTGATACTATACTAATGGATGCATGTCATTATGCATTTGTTAACACACAGAATGTTCAACGCCAAAAGTGAACCCTGATGCAAACCTGGATATTAGTTAATAATATGTATCAATACTGGATTATCAGTGGTAGCAAAGGTACCACACTCATGCAAGAGATTACAAATAGGGAAAACTGCGGGAGGGGGGTGAGGAGATAGACGGCAACACTCTGCACTTCCCACTCCAGGCTCTGTGAACTACTCAAAAAATAGTCTACTAAAAGTAATACATCCTCAAAAAATTAAAAATAGAATTACCATATGATTAATAGAATTACCATATGATTCCGCAGTTCCCCTCTTATATACCTGTGAAGAATAAAGACAATCTTTTCTATCGAAGTAGCAAATTACATAGAAGTGTACTCCTTTCCATGTTGTACCTAGCTTAGGCATTCATTTTGTAACTGTACATGTGTCTATATGCTCCACTCCCTGACTCTTCCTGAGTGTCAGCCATCTTAGCTCATATGACCTTTGTTTGACCAGAGTCTTCCAGAATGTCAGCCATCTTAGCTCATATGACTTTTGGCTGACCTGAGTCTTCCATCTGGTCATATAACCTTTAGTTGACCAGGAGTCTTCCAGAATGTTAAACTTTTTTTCAGACTGTCTGTCTTATAAAGTAGCCAATTGTGCAGGGTTGTGAACCCAAGCCCTCACCAATCACGGCACGGGGCAGAAACACTTTGGGGATAAAAACCAAGTGGACTGCCCACTCAGTGTACTTGCTTACCAGACTTTTTGTCAGTTTCACACCCTTCTGCACAGAAGTAAATTGCCTTGCCTTACTTTCAATATCATGAGTTTTTATTTGCAGCTTCCCTAGAATCCATTTCTAACATACCCCAAAGAATTGAAAATAGAGTCTCAAAGAGATATTTGCACACCCATATTCACAGCAGCATTAGTCACCATAGCCCCAAAGTAGAAGCAACTCACGTGCTCATCAATGGACGGATGGCAAACCAAAGGTGATATATAAATAGGCTGGAGTATTATTCAACCTATAAAAGGAAGGAAATCCTGTCACTTGATAGGACATGGATGAACCTTGAGGACATTGTGGTAAGTAAAAAAAAAAACAGTCACAAAAGGACAAATACTGTAAGAGTCTACTTATATGCAGTACTAGCATAGTCACATTCATAAAAAAGGAAAGTAGAATGATGGTTACCAAGGGGGATGAAGGAAAAGAGAAGTTACTATTTAAAAAGTATGGAATTTAGCCGGGCATGGTGGCGCACGCTTGTAATCCCAGTACTTGGGAGGTGGAGACCGGAGGATCCGGGTTCGTGGCCAGCCTCAGCTACTTAGTGAGGCCCCCTGCAACTCGTGAGACCCGGTTTCAAAATAAAGGATAAAAAATAGGGCCGGGGGCATAGCTCGGAGGTAGAATGCCTCTGGGTTCAATCCCCGGTACCGCAAAAAAAAAAAAGTATGGAATTTCAGTTTTTCAAAATGAGAGGAGTTCTGTGGACTACGATGGTTGCACAACAATGTAAATATTCTTAACATTACTGGACTGTGAGATTGTTAATATAGTAACTTTTATACCATGATCCACTTTTAAAAATAAGAGGACAAGTAGATATCTGGCATAAATTTGTGTATGCACAAACTATTCCTGAAAATATGACAAGGTAGTTACTTCAGGGGGGAAGTTCTAGGGGCAAAACCAGAGACTTTACCATATACCTTGAAGTCTTAGCATCTTTTTTTTTCTTTTCAACCTTATGCATTTCTTTTTTTTTTTTTTATGCATTTCTCACCTTTTCAGATTAAGAAAAAGGGTTGGGCTGAACATGGTGGTGCACACCTGTAATTCCAGTATTTGGGAGGCTGAGACAGGAGTATCACAGGTTTGAAAACAGCCTCAGCAATGAAGCTAGACTCTCAGCAACCTAGCAAGACCATGTTTCAAAACAAAAAATAAATAAATAAATAAAAAGGACTTGAGGTGTAGCTCAGATATAGAATACCCCTGGGTTCAATCCCAAGTACCACAAGAAAGAAAAGAAAAGAGGTTCAAGCTTGCCCACAACCCCCACCTTCCTTTCAGCAGAAGCCAGTACTTCAGAACCAGATAGTTGTTTTTGTGTTTTGTTTTATCATACACATTTGTCAATTTTCTAGATTATGAGATACCTAATACAATGTAACTGCTATGTAGACAGTTGTCACCTGTATTGTTTAGAGAGTAGGACAAGGGAAAAGTCAATACATGTTCACTACAGATGTAACCTTTTATTTTAATATTTTTTCTTTTTTATATTGGTGCATGGTAATCATACATCATGATGAAATTCAGAGCAATAGAGACATAAATGCACACAGCACTTGGTGAGCCTCCCCCCCAGCTTCCACCCCACTCCCTCTTCTTCCCCATGCACGATATTGAGATTGGCATTGATAATTTTGCATATGTATACCATTCCTGGGTATCTTCCCAAAAGGATTGAAAGCAGAATATTATAGTAATACATGCATACTTACGTTTATAGCAGTACAATTCACAGTAGCAAAATTATGGAACCTGCCTAGGTGTCCATCAACACATGAATGACTTATGAAATTATGGGATATATTTTAATACTTTTGATCCACGGTTGGTCGAATCCACAGATGCAGAATGCACAAATGTGGAGGGAAACTGTGTGTCTCTGTGTGTGTATATGGGTGTGTTCATAAATTTTAAACATTTCCATTTCCTCCAAATATTTATAACACTGCAACATTTATAATTAGATGAGAAAACAATACATTTTAAGTGAGTGGGGGGTGGAGATTGCAAATTCGGAAGAGAAAATATATCATTTGTCTGTTATTTAGACCTTATTATTTTTGCCCTCTACTAAGAGTTTTCAAAATGTGGCTTTCATCAGCACTGATTGGGGGGCTTGTGGAAGCTCACATTGTGGGGCCCCACCCCAGAGACTCTGACTCAGTAAGTCTGGGGTCGGAGGGTGAGGCCATGCTGGCCCAGAGCTCATGCTTCCTAAGCCACGGCCTGAGAGAAGTATCTGCAAGTCCATCCAAATGGGTGGCGATTGAAAACAGAGAGAAATCAGAGAAACACAAGAAAATTCAAAACCACGTTCAGCTCTAGAAAGCACATTGTATAAACAATAAAAATTATGAAACACTAAGATCACTGAGACAGACGGGCTGTGACGAACTTTCAAAATCATTCTATCATAGTTGCTGGGGCTCTCGGGACAAATATTTCTTTGAACATGTGTCTGCCAACTTAGGCGTAATTTGAACCCTGTGAAGGGTAAAGTTTCATGTTTTCATAAACAAGAATTGTGAAAATTTGGTCCTTTCTTCTTAGCCTCGTGCCTTCTTCTTGGGGTCCTCTTTGCTTCCCAAAGTTAAACCCTGTGTCTCACTTCGGTATCTCTACTCACCAAAGTCTGATCTCAGGATGAATTCCTCCTTTTCCCACACTAAAACGGACTAAAGTAAGATTTTATTCAGAATAAATATGATTTTAGAGTAAAATAAGATTGATTCATTCACACCAAAGTATAAAATGGCTGATATTTTTCAATATGTTGACTTCTCTTAGTAAGAAGTGATTTAAAATGTACTGGGTTTCACCCCCCCCCAATTATTGATGTTTTAATGTTATAGATGTTTAGGGGAAGTATTTAAAATTGACACTGGGGTCTGGCATGTAGTTCAGTGGTAATGCCCTGGGTTCAAGCCCCAGCAACAACAAAGACAAAAAAAAGACCAAAAAAATCAAACTTAAATATGAATAAATAAATAAAACTGACAGTGGTATGGAAAAGCTCTTTACTATAATTTGGATCTGTGTGTGTGTGTGTGTGTGTGTGTGTGGTATTGGGAATTGAACCCAGAGGCATTCTACCTCCGAGCTACACCCTCAGACCGATTTTATTTCTTATTTGGAAACAGGGTCTCACTAGGTTTCTGAAAGCCTCACTAAATTGCTGAGGCTTTCCTCGAACCTACAATCCTCCTATCTCAGTCTCCCAAGTACTAGGATTACAAGCGTGCGCCACCACGCCCGGTTTATAGTTTGAGTGTTTAAGGTCCCTAAAGTTCCATGCATTAGAGGCTTGGTTGCTATTGGAAGATGGTGGAAACTTTAGGAGGTGAAAGGAAGTTCCGTCACTGGGGATGCACCACTAAAGGGCATCCTGGGAGCCTGGCCCCACTCTCTGTCTCTACGCTCCCCGGCCACCAGGAGGTGAGCAGCCTTCACCACAAGCTCCAGCCATGATGCTCTGCCTCAGCACTGGCCCAAAGCAACAGGGCCAGATCACCATGGGATGAATCCATGAGCCAAAATAAGTCTTTCTTCCTTGTAAGTTATTTCTCTTGAGTATTTCATCAGAGAGAAACCTAAGTAGGACATGTGGTTGTCCTGCCTGCAGATCCCCCAAATCCTACAGGCAGCCCTGAGACTAAGGAATGTGTCACTGGGCTTTTTCATGCCTTATGAATGTGATCACTGTCCTGAGAGAGAAGATCAATGGGACAACTAATCAGGGCGGGCCACACTGCAGAAGTAGCAAGCATCAGAGACTCCGCCCTTGGCGGGTTTCTAATCTTGCTGTGACTCCAGGGACCCGCCACATTCTTCCAAGGTACCCTCAGCAGCCCTGACGTGCTCACAGTGTCCAGGTGACTATGGACCTGAGACCTCATCCCAGGGTTCAGCTGGCCCTCCCTCTGTATCAGGCGGTTCTGCATCTGCGGATTCAACCAACCATGAATCAAAAATATTAGAAAAATGATGGTGCCTATGCTAAACACGTATGGACTTTTTTCCTTTGGCATTATTTCCTAAACAATCTAGCATAACAATTATTTACATCGCATTTATAATAATAGTATTAGGTATTATAGTAATCTAGAGGTGATTTAAAGTATACTGGAAGGCCAGGCATGGTGGTGTATACCTATAACCCCAGTACTTGGGAGGCTGAGACAGGAGAATCGCAGGTTTGAGGCCAATCTTGGCAACAGAGTGAAGCCCTCAGCAACCTAGTGAGACCCTATTTCAAAGTAAAATAGGGCTGAGGGTGTAGCTCAGAGGTAGATTGCCCCTGGGTTCAATCCCCAGTACCACAAACAGGAATAGTAATACTAGGAAGGAAGGGAGGGAAGAAGGGGAGGATGTATGTAGGTTCTGTGCAAATGCTCTGCCATTTATATAAGGAACTTGAGCATCCATGGGTTTTGGTATCCTCGAGAGTCCTGGAACCAATTCCCCAGAAATACCGAGGGATAACTATATGCTCATCTATACTACATGCACTTAGGTAATACTGTTCATGCATTCTTCCAGAGCAATTCTGGATTTATTGTTTTCATTATTTTTCATTTTTGCAGTACGGGGGGTTGAACCCAGGGTTATTCTACCTCTGAGCTCTGAAGCAGAGTCATACAGTGGAGGACTTGGGGCTTCTCCCACCACCTCCTCTCAAGACTAAAGAGCATCCCTTCAGAGTCTTGGGTGACCAAAGGCTTTGAGTGGTCACTTGAGCACTGAGTACACAGGGCAACAGAATGTCTTTTAAGAATCCCAAAGGGCCTTCACAAGACAGAGCCAAGTCTGCCTGGGAAGCTCCCCTTCCCTTTCATCACGTCCTGGAGATTTCAAGTGGCTGGCAGGAAGCTCTGCCTGCAGACGGCCTGGCCAACTGCTTCAGCCTTCTCTACATTGTCAGAAGCACAGCTGCGTATTTTGGCATCCATCAAACACCCATATCTCTTGAGTCTAAAATATAATTGCAGCAAACAGGGAGAACCAGAGCAATATTTAATTTTTTAAACTGTGAAATCTTTTGGTGCACATGAAAAAGAATGCAGATTCATCTATGCTATGACTGTGAAGATGCATGGGCATGGGTGTAGAAGGCAAAGCAAAAGAGAAAACTTCAAACATTAAATCTCTTAGGATGTAGACAAAAGGATCATTTTTCCCCATAAATATATCTTAAAATAATGTCATCTTCAGAAATGGCAAATGTAATACATGTTCACGACAATCTCTGCAATAATACAAATACTATTCTATTTGTATAGAATAGTTCTATTTGTATAGAAAAAACTGATAAGCTATCACAGATACTCTATCTTCATTTATTCCCCACATCTTTCCACACCTGCCCCTGTGAACAAAGGAAAATATAGACACATAAGGGCTGTGGGTTGTTATGGTTTTAGAAAAATGGAAGATAGATAAATACATACAAGCATATATACATGCACACGTGCACATGCGCGCGCGCACACACGAGATCTCTCTCTCTCTTTCTCTCTCATTTTTTTTCTTATTTAAAATATCATGGAGATTGGCATGGTGGAGCATTCCTGTAATCCCAGTACTTGAGAGACTGAGACAGGAGTATCGCAGGTTCAAGGCCAGCCCCAGAAACTTAGACCCTGTTTCACAATAAAAAATAAAAAGGACTGGGGGTGTAACTTGGAGGTAGAATGTCCCTGGGTTCAATCCCCAGTAGCAAAAAAAAGAAAGAAAGAAAGAAAAAGAGGAAAGGAAAAAAGAAACCTATCATGGACACTACTCCAGGTCAAGAAACAAACGAATCCTTTTGAGTAGTTTCATAATGTATGGATGTTTTGTGGCATAATGAACTCTCTTGTTGATGGACCATCAAGTTGTCAGGTTGTTTTCAGTTTTTACTGTTAAAAACAATGCAGTCATCCCTGTGAATGTCAGACTGATGACTTCCAGAAATCCTTTCCTCCAAAACAGCAACAGACACATTTGCAAAAACTGTCATAATCAACTTCCCTAACCTCTGGAAATTAACCAAGGCTTGCAATAACCCTTTATTCAGATCACACGGCTGAATCTCAGCAAGAACAGAACGCTTTTTGGCATTTTGCTTTATTCCCTATTCCTTAGCTCCTCAATAGGCTTGAAAACCAACAGCTGGCAGCCACTTAAACCAGGAGCCCACAACCGCTGTAGAGGGAAAAGGGTTGGGAGTCCTTCAAAGCCCCATTCCCAGAGACTGTCATTATGACTTCTCAAGTGGCTCCCTAAAAGACCCCAGTTACAAGCCTTGTCTTTATTTGACCTATCTCCAATAAAGAGCAAACAGTATAAACATCCTTTGGGGGTTGAGGGGGCAGTAGAAGACAGCTATTAAAAGTATATCAGGTAGCCGGGCGTGGTGGCGCACGCTTGTAATCCCAGTACTTTGGGAGGCAGAGACCGGAGCATCTGGGTTCGTGGCCAGCCTCAGCTCTCTCTCTCTCTCTCTCTCTCTCTCTCTCCTCCCTGTCTCTCTCTCTCTCTCTCTCTCTCTCTCTCTCT